>VZRR01005074.1:0-12473 GCA_013398015.1 Oreocharis arfaki | reverse complement strand
CGGCTCCCGCCATTTCGGGGCCGCCACAGGAGAAGGGGCCGTGTTGGGAGTTATTGAAGTGTAACGTTGTTGGAAATGATGTCGCTTCCCTGGTTAGGTTTTGGTTGTTTTGATCAGTTGTCAGCCGTGCCTGCTTGCCCTTATGACAGCAAAGGCGAGGAGCTGCTGGAGGGTGTCCAGCGGAGGTCACGATGGTGGTTTGGGGTCTGGAGCATCTCCCTCGTGAGGGGAGACGGCGGGAGCTGGGCCTGGTTATTCTGGAGAAGGGAAGGCTGAGAGGGGATTCCCGTCAATCCATAAAACATCCCCAAGGGGTGTCAGAGGATGGAGCCAGACTGTTTAGTGGTGCCCAGCAAGGAGCAACAGCCATGAGCTAAAACACAAGTTTCACCTCAACATTTAGACAGATTTAGGGACAATCTCCTGTGGGTAGCTGGCAGAGAGATGAATCCACAGCAACACCCCCCAAAGGGGTTTTTGGGGTTGTTTTCCTTCCCACCCCAACCTCTGTGTGCAGATGTGTCACGGGGCAGCTCAGTCCCACCATAAAACACAAAAAACCCCAGGGAAGCCTCCTGGGGAGAGTGGGCCCATGGGGCTGGGACCAGGGCAAGGAGCTGGTCGAGCAGAGGAGAAGCACCAGGAGAAGCAAACAATTCCTCTGGGATCATTCTTCTCCCTGCTCCAAGCTCTGGTTTTGGAGGTGTCGCTGGCAGTGGGATGAAGAGCGCTTGGAGCTGGAGCTGTTCCCACAACCTCCTCCTCTTCGGAGCATAATTCTTCCTCAAATAAACACGGGTTCCTGCAGCAGCCCCGGCGCTGAGCCAGCTCCCACCATGGGCTGCCCTGGAGCGGGACCAAGGGTCCCGATGTCTCTCCATGGAAGCGAGCTGTCAGTCCCTCTTCCCAGGGTGAGGCTTGAACAACTCCGAATGGGGCTGGGAGAGGGACTCGCCCCCCTCTGCTGCTGTCCCATGGCTTCACGCTCACGAGATCAGCTCCAGGGAGACCCGTAATTGTCTATTTCCAGCATCTTCAGCAGAGCGTGAGGACACGGCAGTGCAGGATTCAGTGATTCATCAGTGACCTTCAGGCTCCACGGATGTCCTGTTAAGGGGGACTAAGATAGTCTGTAGAGGCTGGTGAGCTGGGCATTGTGGCTTTTCAATCCTACTTAAAATTGCCTTTAATTTGCTTTAAAAGCGGACGGATGTGTTATCATAAAAATGATATGATATCTATGATATCTATGATCTCTATGATATCTCCCCCTTCGCTGCAGCGGAATAATCAAGAGTAGCAGAACGAAGGTAAAAACAGCAAAGCAAATTGCAATGATTTGCAACGTTTTTCTGCCTTGAAAAACACGAGTGGCACAAATCATCCTCCTCGTGGTCTCACCATTCTCCCGACAGCTGACGGTGCTGCGAGGCCGCACGGGTGGGATCGCGCCTGCCACTGTTTCGTGCTCGGTCCTTCACAGCTGGCACCTCCCCTGCTGGGAAGCTGTGGACTGACACAGGCATCTTGCTGTGGAAGCGTTCAGCTCCTGCTTTGACAGCTAAAGTCAAAACACAGCCCAGCTCAAAGAGCGTGTTTCCACATGAAACACCCCTTGGCTGCAGCAGCCGCTGTGGCTACGCCGCGAATGGCTTCGATTTGAAACATATTGAGTGACATTTGCGTTCCCTCCCCGGGGGACTCCGTGCAGACAGCCACAGCCTTGTGTCCTGCTCGATCCTTTTCACTCCCGACACGGACTGATGGGCTGGGGGTACAAAACTGCCCCCAGGAGACCCCACTGCTCTTGGTGCCCTCAACACACGGGCGCAGCTGCTGCTGGTGGCCAGCGACACCTGAGATCCTCCCAGCTGGCCCTCTCAGGACCTTCAGCAGCGCCTGGAGCAGAGGGGACATCTGTTGATGGCTTTTATCTTGCCAATCCATCCCCATCGGTGGTGCTGGTGGGTGACACATCGGTCATCCAGAGGCCTCCCGAGCTGCTCTGCTGCCGTGCGTCTGAGCTGCATCTCGGTCCTTGATGGGGCACCATGAAAGATCACCCAATTCTCAGCACAGATGGTGCTGTTTTGTGTTCTCAACCAAATGCTGCCCGCGGTTTAGGATTTCTCCTGCTCGGCTATGGGATTTCACCAGCAGATGGCAGGGCGGGATTGCTCCAAGAGCAGAAAGGAGGGAGAGCGTTTCACCCAGGGCAGGCAGCAGCAGAACTGGGATAAGCCACGTTTTCCGTGCGGGGGAATTTGGGAGAGCGGGGCTCGTTCCTGGAGCACCTGCTGCCCAGCAGATCTCCCACAGCCTGGCAGTGTCCCTGTCCCCTGCCAGGCTCGTCCATCAGGACCCTGCTTTGTCCCAGCCGTGTCGGGCTGGGAGCCTTGTTTAACACCGCTGTTCCCCCGAGCAGCCCCAGCCCACGCCTTCCCATTGGCCTCTTCATCAGGACTTTTTTTTTTTAACCTGAAGAACAAGGATGAAGGGAGTGCGCGGAGAGTCCGGGGATTTCCCCTGCAGGGTAGATCAAAAGTTGCCAGGATGTATTAGACGAGACGTTCAGGCTAAAGAAAACCCTGGGAAAAAAAAAACTAAAATGAAGCTGCGGTCCTGAGCTACTGCTCTATAATCACCGTGTTGCTGCGGGGAGAAAACCCCACGGGCCTGAACCGATGCCCTTCCACCCGCCCCGGCTCCCGTTTGATCCGCGGAGATCAGGAAGTGGGTTGGTTTCTTTTTATGTTTTCCACTGTCTCTGTTTTGTTTTACCACTGTAGCCCGCGGGGCCGGTTTGTGTGCCTGCCTCCCACGGAGGGTAATTTGGTTCCTCTCTCTGGCCGAGGCCACACCAGAGCACTGAGCTCCCACCGCCGCCTCCAGCCGGGTCAGGGCAGCCCAGGCACCAGCGGGACGACCCCGTCATCAATAGCCCTATTATTGCTCTTGAAGTTTCTCCCCGCTTCCAGACGGATGCTGCATTACTCCATCACAGCTGCAGTTGCTCCCTTCCAGCAATTCCCCACACAGCACTTAAGGAAGGGATTTATGGGCGGTTTTGAAAGGCATTCTGCAGCAAGAAGGAGTTATGGGAAAGGAAGTTGAATTCCCACCATTCCCCAGTAAAATTCTCCCAAGCATCTTTCACGAGAGGGATCACTGGCTGGTCCTTTCCTCAAAACAGAGACAGGCTCTCAGCTGTGGCTCTTTGTTTAGTCCAAAGCGTTTCCCGACAGCGAGATGCCACAGAGGTTATTCTGGTCCTGGCTGCGAAGGGTCAGGAGACCAGGGTGAGCCCTTAGAGTCCGGCTCTGCCAGACCCCATCTGTTCCCTGACACTTTTGTGGACCCTAAATGAAATTATTTCTTCTCAAGTGACAGATTATTGCCCATCTCAGGACAAGCTGTGGTGAATACCCGGCTCATTTTGACTCATTTTCCAAAGTACAAAAGTCTTAGGGCCAGAGTCACCAAGAGCTGTAAAACAACCACAGGGGATGTCACCTTAAAAGCTGCATCTTACCTTTTTTTGAGGCTTTTCAGGAATCAAAACCTGCCACAAAACTGCTCATCTCCCTTCCGTGATCCGGGCAGGCTGGATGAGCTGGTCGGATTCACTTCAACACTTACATTTCACAACCAGGACAGGGGTTTGAAAGACTTTATTTGACACCTTTGCCGATGTCACAGCTCGTGAATCTAAGAGCACTGCACAGTGTGAGGTGAGGCCGCGAGCTCTAGTGCACAAACCAGCTGCAGGAACAGCCAGGGTCCGCGAGGATCTCCCTCCTGCGACTTTATTGAAAGGAAATACGCTGTTCCTGGCTGATTCCAGCACTTGAGGACAAGGGTGAGAAGTAGCAGAGGCATTTCTGCCGTGTTAAGTGCGATGACTTCCACCAAAACAACTGGGAGGGACTCACTTTCCCAACAAAGGCAGACACATACATTGACATGCACATGGCAGATACCATCTGCAGGAAGGAAAACAACAGCTCATCCCCACAGCCCAGCCGGCTGCACCTCTGACCTGAGGCATGGGAAGAGTTTCTCCCATTCAAAAGAGGTCTTCTCGCTCTTTTTTTTTTACCTTTCTTTGCACTGACCTTTTCCCTCTTTCCGTGTCGCAGTGCTGTAGAGGTGGGCAAGGGGTGGGCGTGCAGCTGGGTCCAGGATATTCTGCACGTGTATCCCAGCAAGTCAAGGCACAAATGCGGGGGGCAGGGGCTGTTCAGGTGAGGGGGAGTGCTGGGAGACCCTGCCCTGCCACCACGGGACGTGGCACAGGAGCAGGGTGGCCTGGAAAGCTTCAAGTTTCTGTTCTTTCTGCCCGAAGAGGAGAGGAGGGGAGGCCGCCTGGAGGAGCAGAGGTGTAATCTGCTGTGTCAGTCATCTAGGAGCACACAGGGCAAGGCAGGGAGAGCTCACAGGGCTCAGGACAAGTGCAGTGACACCTCAGAGGGTTTTTGGTCCCAGCCCAGGGAGGGGGATGAGAGGTGTGAGACCCGAACGTGGTGCTGGAGAAAGAGAACAGAGACATTGCGGGAGGGGAGGGTGAGGGATGCTGGGCTCAGGGAGAACGAGGGAGGCACTTCAAATTCAGCCTGCTCCGACCCATTTTCCCCCTTTGCAGTCACGGCTGTTCAGCGGGGGGTGAAGGAGAGACAGCTCCAGCAGGGAGACTGGCAGAGGGAAAGGCATTTTCTTCTCACTTTGGCCGTCAGAGCCTTCCCCTCTGCGACAGGCGTCCCTTTGAAATCCTCCGTCTCGCCTCTTCACACCTCGGTGCGGGGCGAGGGCTGCGCCCGGGTGGCCTGGCCGGCTGCTCCGGCAGGGTTTGTGCCGGGAACCCAGCGCAGGCCCTGCAGCCACGGCGGGATTTCAGCCGGGCTGTGGGAACGAGCCCTGCTAAGCCGCTGCCTCACTCCACCTTAAGGGCACATAAGTGGGAAAAGCTGGTAATGCGGAGAGGAAAGCACAGGGATTAGCAGGCAGCCAGTTCTCTTCGGGAGCTGGTGGGGGGGGAGACTGGAGCCTGCCTCGTGGGTGCCAGCAGTGCTGGGCACAGGGTGTGAGCTGTGTCCATCCCACGGCACCAAAATTAGGTGCTGCAGCTGGGGGACGCATCGCAGGGAATCAGCACGAGCGAGTCTGGCTGGCAGCTCCGATTCCCCGGGGAAATAAAGGCAGTATCTCGAGGCTGGCTGTTTTCCACAGGAGAGCAAGGCTGGGTTCTGCAGAGGGGTTTGCTGGAGGAGGAACAGGGTTGGGATCTGCGTGTGCCGCCTCCCTCGTAGCCGGAAGGATCTGGAGCACGGCCTCGTGCAGACGAGTGCATGGAATTGGGGACGTGCGATGGTGAGGCGAGGAGGGCGGTGCGAGGAGGGAGGGGAGAGCAGAGAGAATTTTCTCTATGGATCCTTGGCTTCTGCAAAGCAGGAAAGATGCCTTTTCGACCGAGTTTGTTCTCAGCCCTGTGGGCAGCGAGCGCTGAAGAACTCCTGTCTCCGGACGGGAAGGGAGGGTCAGAAAGCCCCAATTTCCGTCGCCCAGGAGCGGCAGATCCTGGATGTCCCAACCCTGATCCCGGGTCCCTGCGCGGCAGCGCCCAAGACGGGAGGTGCCGCGTAAGCTGGCGGCACAGGGATGCCGGCAGAGGCTGGGGAGAAGAGGAATGTGGCGATTTGGCTGCTCTTGGACGAGCCCTCCCTCAGCGCTCCCGCTGGCGACGGCATCCTGGGCACGGCCGGCACGGCTGCGGCCGAGCCGGCGCCCCGGGCTCTCCGGCTGGAGGAGCCCATCCTGCTGGCCAGGAAGCTCCGGCGGGACGGCAGCATCTCACCGGGGACGCGGCGCAGCGGGGCCGGCCTCACCGCGGGGCTGGGGTAAGCCAGGGAAGATGCAGTCAAAACAACCGGAGCGGGAGCAGCCTCCCTCCTGGGGATCTGCACGGGCCCGGCGGCGCCGTGCAGGAAGGACCACGGCCAGGTCTGGATGGGCAGCAGGGACGTGGCCACAGGCGACGGCTCCATTTCCGCCACGTAATTATTCAGGTGGGAGAGGAGTCGCAGCCGGATGGGGTCGGCGGCGTTTTGGCCCTCGAGGACGCCCAGGTACCTGACAACTTCGGTGAGACACTCGCGGAAGCCGATGCTTCTGTAATCCACGGCCAGAGCCCGGGCATCCAGGAATCCTGGAGGGAGAGGACACGGGTGACAGTAAGGCCGTGCAGAGCTCAGGAATGCGCTTGGATTTCACTACCCTCTCTAGTGCACTGTGTATTTCACTTGAGGCACTTTGCTGCCGGGTGATATTCCTGAAGCAGGAAGCCAAGTGGGTGTCCCGAGGGACTGGAGGTTTGCGTGCGTGAGAGCGGCGTCTGCGGTTATCTCACCGGGATAAACCCGCCGGGGTCAGGGAGCCTCTCACTCTGTGTGAGACCAGTGAGAGGTTTCATTAGCTGTGCTCAGGAAGGAAGAATTTTTTCCTGTTGGATTCTCGCAGTTATCCCTGCTGGAGACGTGGCTGTGGGCTGGATGGTCTGCCTTTGCCAGTGGGCCATTCCAATCAGCTGAGCACCACTTCCCTCTGCCTGGCTCCCCAAATTCACGCTCCCTTTTGACCAACGTCACAGGGCAGTGGCAGAACCAAAACAGCTGGGCTGAGAAAGCTCAAAGCCACAGAAACCAGCAACCAGCCGCTGATTTTCAGGCTTCTGCTCCCAACTTGCAGCTTCATGAGGCCCACAAGCAATAAAGCAGAGAATGTCACAGCACAGTGAAGCGCTGGACCACTGTGCTTGACGGGGTCTCTCGTGACAATGCGGCCCTTTGTTGCGGTGCAGTCGAACTGAATATCTAAACAAATGTTCCAGACCGAGTCACAGCCCTGAACCAAAGCCTGGATGCCAGCAATGTCCCCAGCAAGCCAAAAGTGGGTGGTAAGCAAGCCAGAGGCTTCTTTACTGGAGCTGTGATCTCCATCCTGTTAACTGGAACAGGACAGAGGGTCTCTACTGAGGTCCCAGTACAAATAAGACCTTTGTTGAATTTTGCACAGGGCTCCCTCTCTCTTTTTATAACAACCAAGAGACACACACACACCCAAAAAAAAAAAAAAAGAACAGAAAGGGGAAAAAAGCCTTGTTTATTTGCAGAGTCCTCATGCAGAATTCAGCCTCCGCAGGAAATGTATCCCAGGGAGGAGGTAAAGGGTTTAGTATGGTCTTTCTGGAAGCAGGCTCCATTTCTGAGCAGGAATAAATGAGTTTCTGGCTGAAAGGCTTTTAGCAGGGGGGTGTGACACCAACACACCCAACCCTGTGGGGCTGGGGGGGCCTCCCCATCCCGCATATCCCACTCTCCCAAATGGATGTGTGGGATGCTGACTCATCTGTAGGAGAATGCCCATCTGCCCTCCCTCAAAAGGTATTTCCCTTGGGAAGCAGGCAGAGCTGGCTGGAGGCAGCTCACTGCCGCTGCTGCTGCTGGTGCTGATGGGGAATTTTCCTTCCAGGTTTGCCCCTTCACCTCACCCACGTGCTCGTAAGAGCAGTTCTTACCCGTTCCTCCTGTGGCGTGAAGCATTTTTAAGTGATCCACTGTCATTTGTAGAATTTCTGCCTTCTCCAGCTTGGAAGACCCCTGTGTTGGGAGCAGAAAGGAAAAGCCATTTGTCATTTTATGGCCAAGGGCTTTGTGCCTCTCAGGAGCCAGGGTCTGACCAATGTTTTCCTCCCTGAAACCTCCCCAGAGTGAGGAGGAAAACCTGCTCAGAGTGGCGCAGGGCATGCACCAGGACTCTGTTTTTTACATCAAGCGAGCAGAAAAAAGAGCTCCTTCCCCGTGCAGATTGAAAAATCCGTATTCCTGTGCTTCCTCATATCTGCAAAACTCTTCCTAGATTGAATTTATCCTCCCCAGGGCTCCTGAATATTTGCTAATATCGTTCCACCACCCCATTCCCACCACCTACTTACTCCCCGGAGCGAGGACGATAAGAAAGGCATCGCCTCGCTGCAGAACTTCTCATTCTGGAGGCTGTGCCCCAAACCCTGCAGCCCTGGCGGGGAGGGCATGGGGGGCTCACACAAACACACACCTGCTTCTCGAAGGCCGTGGGCACCAGGCGCCGCAGCTCCGAGAGGCTGCTGTTGATGCGGTCCCGGCGCCGCTTCTCGATGATCTGTGGAGGTTTCCGAGCAGAGAGAGGAAACCACAGTCACTCACAGCCACAGTTCATGGATCTAAAGCCCTCCAGGTGCTCTGGAAGGGCCGTGTGCGTGAGCGTTTTGGGGCGCAAAAGTCGGGTGGAGAAACGTGAGCTGGCGTGGTAACCCCAGGTGAAATCGCTCTCCCCTTTTCCGCCAGGTTCGAGGCCGAACCTCTGCGAAAATATTGGCTTTGGGGAAGAGGGGTGGAGCAGGAGGGGGTGTAAAGGTGATGTTACAGAGGGGGGCATCCCTGGCACGCAGTCAGGGCCAGCCTTCCCTGGTCATCATAAAGGACACTCACCCCTCTCCTCTTCTTCCTGGCTTGTATCTGAGACGTCGTAGTGGGAGACACAGACCTGGAAACATGGCTGGAAAAGAAGGAGAGGGGATCATTTCTAGCACTGGCTGGAGAGCAGCCTCTGTTGCACATATGTTCTACACACGTTTGCCATCTGCAGTTTCCTCCCCCCACCCCAAAAAACGTCTTCTGTGGTTCCCATCTCGTTTTTACCCACAACACAGAGCTCAGGAACTGGGGATGGGGAGCCAAGCAGAGACTTGAATCCCACTCTCTCCCCTCCGAGAATCTCCCACCAGCCTGGGACAGATTTCTGCACCCAACTGTCCGTCCACTCCCAGGCACAATTCTTCAATCCCAGCCTGTGATGGCATCTCCACGGGGCTGGGAAAGCAGCGATCCGAGCTCTGGAGCCGTGGCCTTTTTTCCTCCGTGTGTGAACCTCCCGTCTCTCGTGCCTGAGCCTGCCCTGTCTGCAGGGTTTGCATCTCAGAGCTGCAATAGCAGGAGGGATCTGAGCTCCAGGGATCCCAGCTCCCACCCAGGGAGGGCTGGCTGCTCCTCAGGGTGAGGCCAGCGGTGGCACTGATGTGGTTTCTGAGGGCTTCCCGGAGAGTCGCTTCCCAAACCACAGTTTTTTGGGGTGGGCTGGGATGTTCTGAATGCACGGACACCCCTGAACCGTTCAGAGAGGTGCCAGGAGCTGGGCAGGGAGGACACCTGGCAGGAGGTGACGAAGCAGGGACCCTCCTGCTGGCTCAGGGGACAAGGGACATGGTGGGGACAGGGTAAGGAACAGGGCCCCACAAACCACGCTGCGCCCACCAGGCTAAAGACACCAAAGGTCAGCCCTAGGCATGCAGAGAGAGGCAAAGTTCAGCCCTTGGGTCCCCGTAACGATGGATAAACGGCCGTGGGAAACTCCCTGGAGCAAGCCCCCTTGGCTGAAGGGGGGGATGAGGCTGGCTGGGCCACCTCCCACCTCCCCCAAGCAGGGTTTGTCCCTCTGCAAAGTGGAACTGGCTCAGGGCTGTTTCTGTGCCTTACGAAACTCGGAGCAGGGATGTGAACACGCGTCCGCCCGCCATCCCGGCCAGCCCAGCGCGCCGCAGGGGCCAGAGCTCATGTCAGACACCCAAATCTGGAAAGGGCCACTCGGGTTCACCCCAGTCCAAATGTTTTTCAGTTTGACGAAGCATTTTAATGGCAGTCTTGTTAAGGATTTTCCTGCACAGCCAGTGCTGTCTGCAGCGAGCCAAAAACTAGACCCAGCTCAGCCTATTAAAAATAGGCCCAAGCGAGGCGCTTTCAGAAGTGGTTTTACACAATAACACGTTCTTCTACTGCCTGCTCCTCTCATCTCCACACAGGTCCCCTATTTGAATGTCTGCTGGGTGGGCTCTCTCTGGGCAGAGGTGCTGGCTGGCTCCACAAGTACCAACACGCGTCGCCAGCTGCACAGACGTGCACAGAATGAGCAATTCCAATGTGAAAACGGGCTCTGCGTGGACACCGGGGTATTTTAGGTGCAGAATTCACCTGGAAATGCGAAGTAGGCACCCAAAAATAATAGTGAGTTTTGAAACTCTCTTTGCAGAGCGGTCTGGATGCGTTGCTCTTTGCGAGCTGCATTTCCAGATGTGGATATCAACACCTATCTCACCGCAAAATGTATTTTAAAAAATACATCTGGTGGATTTGAACCGCTTAAAAGACAGCGTGAGTGTATTCTCCGGTGATTAAAATTTCTGCATCGCTCTTTGCTCGGTTTTATCACTCACAGCGTAGCTCTGGCTGTGAACTGAGCAGATCTTGCACCTCTGCAGTGACCCCGGAGCCTAAACTTGCTCCACGCAGCGCTCCAAGCCTCACGCCCGGCGTGACTCATCCCCTCACTACAGGGAAACTGGTTTGCCCAAACCACTCAACCGATGGGTAATGGGCTGGGAACCCCAGCCAGGCGGCCTCTCTCTGCTCTAATCACTCCTCCTCACTCCCCACCTGGAAGTGTTTGATTTTTTTTTCTGGATCCACCAGCATCCCATGCAGGATGGCATTACTTGGGGTGTGACCTCAGCAGGGCAGGAACAGCTCTTTCAGCCGTGGATTTGCGTGACGTGAGGAACAACATCCACCTATACAAATATCACCAGATCACAGCCAGCCTGGTTCTGCCACTGGCTCGGGAAGACAAACACATTAAGCAGCACCAGAGAGAGATTAAAAGTTCATCATTGCTGGTCACTGAAATAAAATACCGTGACAATTCCAGTATTTTATCCCTTGGGGTCCTGTGGACTCGGTGTGCTGCTATTTTGATGTGAGGAGGTGGGATGTATTCCACCTGCAGCAGGAAAGCAGCTTAAATATTGATGCACTTGGAAACTGCATAAGGGCTCGGGGAATTTCTGCAGGACATTCTGTGTCAGGCGTGCCCGACTCTGCTGCGACTGTATCAGAAGCTGATTCATTAATTTAGTCCCATGAGAACCTGAGCTGGGCACCAGCCGGGCAGTTTCTCCGCTCAGGATACCGAAGAGCAAGAGGGAACGAATTAATCCAAGGCCTCGCTGGACACGGAGGGAGGGGGGATACTTGGCTACTGAAACTAGAGTTCAAAAGCAGCTGATTTTTGGATGGGAACGAGTAGCAGAGCCTTTCCTTCATCCCCTGCGCCGTCTGCACCCTCGGAGCCTGGGAGGGCTGACCCAACCTGGGAACCCGGGCTGCCAGCGGTGCTGGGGATGCCCTTTGCCAGGGGAGCTCGGGGAAGCCTGAGGGCATCGCCCGGGGAACCACACACGAGTCCTGTCCTCATCGTTCCCTCACAAACAGCAAAGCCCAGAGCGGAAGGTGCAGCTCAGCAGCGATGGGACAGAGCCTGCGAAGTGCCCTGCCGAGGGGCACCAGGGCAGCCCTTCTCTGCTCGGGCTCCCTCCCTCACCCATCACAGCCCCAGCTGGTGCGTTACGAATGCATCAGCAGAGCAGAAGCGTTTTTCTCATGCAAAACCTCCCGGTTTCTTCCACATTCCCCGGGAGCCCTCGGATTGCCAGGAGCGCAGGGGTGTGGGTGCCTCTGCTCTGGGGGGGCTGCCCCATCTCGGGGTGCAGAGATTTTCCAGCAAATGGGGCTCCTGCTGCCCTTCTCCCACCTGGCAGGAGAAGGCCACCGCGCTGGCTTTAATGGGATTCTCTTGAAGCTCCTAACACAGCTTTAACACTTGTATGGACACGTCGGTTTCATCGCGGGGTCAGCCCCATCGCCAGCACCAGCCCTGACCGGTGCTCTGGGGTCATCCTGCCGGTCCCCGCACGACCAGCCCGACCCTGAGGGGTTAAGCGAGGTGCGAGGGACTCCCGGTGCGGCGGTGGCAGCCCCGGTGCGCTCCCGTGCCGTGCCCCGGTGCAGCCGTGGCAGCCCCGGTGCCCTCCCGAGCCGTGTCCCGGTGCAGCCGTGGCAGCCCCGGTGCCCTGCCATGCCGTGCCCCGGCAGGCACCGAGCGCTGCGGCCCCGAGCAGCTCGGGGGGAGCCTTGCCGAGACCCCAAAAACCCGCGTGGGACGGAGCCTGCCCTCACCTGTACTCCTCCTCCCGGCCCACGTCGATGGTGCCGTCGGACTCCGTGTCGGACGAGCTCTCCTCGCAGAGCCGCTTCATCCTGGCGGGGGGAGAGGCCGCTGGGCTCGGCGAGGCTGCCCCACGCGTGGCCGCCGTCGTTCCCCGCCGTGCTCGGGGCAATGCTGTCCGTGCCCGGGCTCCGCCGCTCCGGCCCCGCACGGCTCCTCCCCTGCCCGCTCTGCCTCTCCCACCCCCGGCTCTCCTTCCCTGGCTCCCTCCCGGCACGTCCCCACCTCCCGGGTAATGGGTTAATGAGCCACCATCTCCCGGGAGTGACGGATTACGCGGCCGCGCCGGCGCTCCCCGGTTCCCAGGGCCCCCCCGCAATCTCTCC
>VZRR01005073.1:0-16409 GCA_013398015.1 Oreocharis arfaki | reverse complement strand
CCCAGAGCAGCTGTGGCTTCCCCTGGATCCCTGGCAGTGTCCAAGGCCAGGCTGGATGGGGCTTGGAGCAGCCTGGGATAGTGGGAGGTTTCTCTGCCCATGGCAGGGGGTGGCACTGGATGAGCTTTAAGTTCCAACCCAAACCATTCCGTGATTCTATGCAATTTCTTTCTTTATTTGTTTTAGGCAGAAGAAAAGCTCCAGTAAATATTTTCACATCATAATTTTCGTGCCAATGAGAGCATCAGACCAAGCTAATAGTAGTCTCATTTCCTCTTAGGGAACTAAATGGGAAATGAAGCTTGGGAAGAAGTCTGTGAAGTCAGCTAATCTGTCGCCCAGCTCCCTAGAGGATTACCCACAGGAAACTTGGCTTCAGGAGCCCTTTTCTTCAGGGACAGCGTGCTAGGAAGCTCTCCAGGGACAAAAACCCCCTTCCAGTGAGCTCCTGCCTCCACAAGTATCTTCTTGAGAGAAAGGCCATAGTCCATGCATGGTAGGTAGACGTGTTTAGCCATAAAGATGTTTCTGACCTACAAGAGGTATTTATGTATTTTTCTGAAGTGTGGGGAGATGGGACATTGCGGAGTCGTCTGACAGACAAAATCACCTCCAGAATCCAAAGCACTATACTGTGGGAGACCAGAAGCCAGTCAAGCAACTTATTCAAGTGTTCTATGTGAAAATTTAAACTCCAGGGTGGTTTGGGTAGCAAGGGACCTTAATACGATCTAGTTCTAACCCACTGTCACGGGCCAGGGCACTTTCCTCTAGACCAGGCTGCTCAAAGCCGTGTTTCTGCTCAGTCAAGACTCTGGATATTGTTTCATTTGAGTATTTTGTAACACTTTAACTCTGTTTTCCTGCCTACTTTTTTTTTTTTTTTTGTGCCTGGGATGGAAAGGCAGCACCGCGGCCCTGATTTAAAACAGTGCAGCTCCTGGAGCTCGAGAGGAATAGCCGTCAGTGCTTACACAAAAAGGGCTCATCAGGTAGCTCTGGACGAAAAAATAGTGAGACACATGCCAAAATCATGTACTGGGGCTCAGTACATACAAATCCTGGAATAAAGATAAGCCAGCCTAACCATCTGGATCTCTATGTCACACAACAGTATATGCAATTTGGGTTTTGCTCTTAAATCCTCCGGTCCCCAAAAAAGAAAATGAAGCTAACTCTAAACATGTTTATTTTTCTATTAAAAACATCTAAATTGGAAAGTCCTTGAGCAAGCTGTTCCTTTTCTTGTCCAAATCTTGAAGCGAATAAAACCACCCGTGGCCCAAAAAGTTAACAGTTGAATTCTGCCACGGAAATGCAAGGAGACAGGTCACTTTTCAATACCTGGTATTTATTTTCTTCTGTTAAGTGTTCCTAGTAGGCAAGCGAAAGAAAATATCTCAGTTTTTGCCTTTCACAATGTCTCTTCTAAGAATCATTTTTTTCAGTTCCAGGAAAGATCAATCACATTATTGCTGGCACTAAGTAGCACTCCCACAAGCTGTTAAATTCTTTACCTGCAGATGAGTGGCTCTTGAACAGCTAAAAACCCCTGTTTCCTGCCTTTTGAAGATATGAAAGGGACTCAAAAGGATTATGAAATCACTGTAGCAGATAACCTTCAGACAGCAGCATCATCAAAAGGCATCAAAAACAACGAAATTCATCCAGCATCTAACAGTCTAACGGCAATAAGTTCCACCTGGAGAAGGACAGCCTTCAGCAAAGCCAGGGTCTGCAAGGAGTATTCTTGGTGAGTATAAGGAAAGGATATATCATGATAGACAGCAGTAGTATATGCTTTAATACATGTATATGTGTGTGTCTTTCATAGCATACGACGATTCAGAGGAAAGAAAACACAGATCTGGGGTAAAAATTAACAGAAGTGCCAGCGTGATACAGAAGCATATTTCCCCAATTTTAAGTAAAAATATCCCGCAGTTTAGACTGGGAGTCTGGGGCCAAAAAAC
The DNA here is from genome assembly GCA_013398015.1 of Oreocharis arfaki. NCBI lineage: Eukaryota > Metazoa > Chordata > Aves > Passeriformes > Paramythiidae > Oreocharis > Oreocharis arfaki. Next base: position 14,436 of record VZRR01005073.1, on the reverse strand, counting down.
TCCTGGGGTCACCTTGTCCAGAAGAGACAAGCCCACCCACAGGGAAGTGCAGGAAGGGTCTGTTTGTTGTGCATATCCTGCAGTCACATAAGACCACCTGAAAAGATTTTTGGTTTGTTACTCTTTTGTCGAAACACTTAAGTCCAAGTCCTATGCACGAGGTGTGCACTGGTACTGAAACTGGGCTGCAGACATGTGTCCCCCCTCTTTAGTCCTTGGACTTTGTCCCCAGGATCTCTCCCCTTTGTTGCTCACTTTACTCATCTTCCAGCAAGGCCACCATGAGGCGCACAAGGTGCTTGAAGTGTCGCACAAACCAAACCCAGCTGTCCAGGCAGGGACACCTCTGTCTTCAAAGGTGTTCTAGCCACAACAAAAGTTGTAAATGCTTTCAAGGTCTCCCTGATACCAGTAATAATTGAGGATGCTCTGCCTCCCTTGGGAGGAAGTCCTGTTTCCAGGCATATTAAATGTACTTCAGGCTATTTTGGCATCTCATTTTAAATAATTGCGCTGGAGTCTTGCTTTGACTGTATATGCAAGGTTTGCACAGCATTCCACAAAGCATGATACTACAGCACAAGCACTAGATAACTCAGTCCTCTCCTTCTGTCTTCATCTCACCCACAACATTTTGAAAATCCACGAGAAAATCATGATTGGTGTTGTTTATGGTCCATCAGTGTTAGCACCCTCACAGTCCTGGAGGGAGACGCAGCAGTTCCTGCCCCACGAATGGCTCAGCAGCCAGGCAGGTGAGCATGACAACAGGGGGCCGTGGACCAACACCTTGGGAGTGAAGAGGAAATGGCCACTTGGCCAGGCTTGAGGTTTGACTGGCAAGGCTAATGAGTATCAGCAGAAATATCCTCCCAGTAGTGTGAACTTTGATTACCAGCACAGGCACATCCTCCCCCTCTCCTAGCTCGTGCCACTCGGGAAAGGGGTTTGAACAACACACGAGGAAGAGTTTAGAAGTCAGCACCGGATGTATTTCCTGAGCAAGGAGTCATGTCTGGGTGCCATGGCACAATTCTGCTGCTGACCCCTCGGAGCACAGACATCACTGATTTCTGCCCTAACCAACCTCACCCGGAAGGCTAAGTCTGCTGAAAAGGTGTTAGTTAAGAACTGCTCACCTGGAGCCAGACTTGATGGCTGTTTGCCCCAATGACCAAACCAAAAAAAGGGCAGGCCAGGCACTCTGCAAGCTCTCCATGAGCAGAGCTACTCAGGGCAGTGAAATACATGACGGCGAAGAGTAAATTTTCATACATCCTTTGACCACAGTCCAGAGGCTGCTCTGCCTGTGTCATCCTCATCACTCCATGACCAAGCCCTGGATGAGTGAAGCTGAGCATAGGACAGCCTGTGCTTGAGTTCCCAGAGGATGAACCATGCACCAGCAGGTAAAAGCAAGCCAAAAATTCGAGCCTAACATTCTGATGGCTCGTATTTTGTCCGTCGTCACTGACAGAGGACTTGTAGAGAGGTGTCTCACCTGCAGTGACAAACGATCTCGTGCTTTGAAGCTAACAGCTTCCCTTGAATTGCTCTCATTATTCCATACCACAGCCTGCCAACGCTGTATGTACATTTTCTTTTGAGCCAAACCTACCAGAAAGACTGGATTTTATATTATATCACAAAGCGACAGGATGAGATAACGATACGTGTCCCCTCTACATGCCATTTTCCACAAGGCCTAGAAGGGATCATCATGCTTTATTTTATGATCGACGGGTCATTCATCTATATCTGCTTTGAAGCCGCGATAGACTTTTTGCCAATCACTAATAGAAACTAGATAAACACAGCCAAACAGTGTCATCTATCTGTGTGGTGAGTAATTGTGAGGGGTTCCTCTTAAAATAGATGCTTAAGTAAATATAGAAATATCATTTTACAAATGCTGGCTCAAGAAGAGATGTTGGGGAACTACAAGGAAGGGGCACCTCACTTAGGTATGTACATATAGAAGTGCAAACATGGCCCTATACCATTATCAAGCACACACCAAGAGAATTTAATTCAGCTTTTATTTCCCCCTCTGTGTGTGCTCTCCACTGTTCCGTACTCATGATGGAAAAGTACTTTTCTATTTCCCAAGCCTTGCTCACAAAAATGACCTTTTTATTGAATGTTTTCATTCCAGTGGGCAACGCTTTATTTCCCAAGGAGGCTGCTGGGGGACTATTCCATATATAAGAGTTTGTGTGAGGGTTACAACGCATGTGATGATGGGTTATAATGCAGATGTATGATCTTCCTAGACCCTCTCTCTGTCTGTGTTTATTAATGACCCTGCAGCTCTGAGCCTGAAGCACTGGGTGTTCTGGCTGACGCAAGTTATTTTGCTCTCAAGGGCAATCCTCCCTCTTGTGTCCTCGGGGCACAGTATTTAGCCTCACCTCCATACCTGCCATGTCAGGCTGTGCCCTGGGTCGAGAGGTGTAGGTTTCTCAGTGCCATATGGAGCTCCCTGACACCTGCAGCACAGCAATTTCAATATTAAGGATGCGTTGGTTTGGAAAGTTCAGCTCTCGGTGAGCAAAACTCAATCAACTGCAGGGAGAGGGAAGTAGAAATTGGGAAGAGGAAGCAATGGGGAATCATAAAGGGTTTCAAATGCTTTTGTAATCGTCTGCAGATCAGACACGGGGCTGGTGACTCCCACTGATGCCTGCCAGCACAAAACCATGATGGCTCACCCGGCCACCTGAGTGGAACTGAAAGATTTATCTCCAGACAAATAATGGAGATGGTGGCAGAGAGGGAGCAGGCAGATGTGAAAGACAGTGTGGCACAGGAAATTGCTTCCAGGCAGGAAACCTTGGCACCCAGATCTAGAGAGAGAAGGAAACAGATCTCCTAGGGTTTTGGGTGTTTGAGCATTGGCTGTCATTGTATTTCTGCTCTTCACCTCCCCTCCACAGCTCAGTCCCTTCAACCCCCACAACTCACAGCCTCTCCTATTCCTATCAACACACCTCTTGAACCAGAAAGGAAGAAAAATACAGACCTTTTGTAACACCTCTGCCACTGCAAGAAAATGAGTTGCCAGGGAGACAAGGAGTCAGGATTCCTGGGACTTGCACCCGCACAAGGGGGAGATGGCAATAGGACACAGGCCTTTGCAAGAGGACATCCCGATTACCTCAGATCCAGGAGGCTCTGAGCTCGGAAGGATTAAGTGGTGAAATGGCACATCATTGTCTGTGTTCTGTCGAACGGGGTCGTGCACTCACTCTTTTAGGGAAATGGCTGCTCTGTGGCTGCCTGCAGACAGCCAGTGACAGCAGTGGCCATGGGCTGGGTACAGCCCCGACTGCAGGCAGCAGGGGAGGGGGGATGCTGCCCCTCTGCCCCCTCAGGTGAGACCCCACCTGCAGAGCTGCCTCCAGCCCTGGCCTCCAACAGCACAAGGACCTGGAGCTGCTGGAGCCAGCCCAGAGGAGGCCACGGAGATGCTCCCAGGGCTGGAGCCCCTCTGCTCTGCAGCCAGCCTGGGACAGCTGCGGGTGTTCACCTGCACAAGACAAGGCTCCAGGGACACCTCAGAGCCCCTGGCAGGGCCTAAAGGGGCTCCAGGAGAGCTGCAGAGGGACTTGGGACAAGGCCTGGAGGGACAGGACACAGGGAATGGCTTCCCAGTGCCAGAGGGCAGGGCTGGATGCGATATTGGGAAGGAATTGCTGTGTGTGAGGGTGGGGAGGCCCTGGCCCAGGGTGCCCAGAGCAGTTGTGGCTGCCCCTGGATCCCTGGCAGTGTCCAAGGCCAGGTTGGACAGGGCTTGGAGCAACCTGGTCTGGTGTAAGGTGTCCCTGCCCACAGTAGGGGGTGGAATGCGATAATTTTCAAGGTTCATGGCAGGGGGTGGAATGGGATGATCTTCAAGGTCCTTTCCAACCAAAACCATCCTGACTCCATGAAAACAGCTGCTCCCAGCTGGGCAGTGGCACCATCTCCCCTGTGCAGCTGCAGACCTCCCAGGGTGCAATTGTTTGCTGGGTCCCAAAGCAGCGATGCCCAAAACAAACCTGTCTGAGCTGCAGTGCATCACTCACCCCACGTCCCACCCGGACCACCCAGCTCCCTGGGCATCTCCTGGGGGTCAGCAGGCTCCCAAAAAGGATGGATCACTGACACTGCAGCGGGTGTCCGTGAGAAGGTATTGCACCCTGAAGGGAGTTTTCTCCTCTCAGAGACCACAGGAGATACTAAACAGACCAGAAATCTGTCTTTCTTCAGCCAAAATTTGTGTGAGGTGAATGCCATTTAATGCATGGTCCAGCCAGGCAAGTGCCAATAGTGAAATTAATGTTTTCAATCAGTGTCAAACGGTGTATGAGGCACTGAGGTTTCCCTGTCCAGGCTGGTGAGCAGAGATGAAGCTCCTTGGCAGATGCTGGAACAGAAATCCACACTGCCCTCAGGGGCACGTGTAATGGCATGGGATTTCTGTACGTTACAGCATTCCTTTAACACCATGTCATCTAATGACAGACTTTCTTCTCTCTTTTTTTGGGGGGTAGGGAGACAGAAATTAGGTTTGTTGTATGGTTTCCTCCCTCTTAGCTGTTTCTCGGTTTAGTTTTCAGATAGACCATGGATTACGTGTCAACTGTGAATGAAAAAAATTAGTTCTGCTTTGCAGTAGGTGCCCTTTGGAGTCTGGGAGGGGAGCAACTGTGCACCTTCTGACTGCCAGCGGCTGATCTGCCCCCGAGTAATAACTCAGAGAGGTAATAACCTGTTGGTAAGCACAGTCATAGCTGGGTAAACTGAGGAAGGTGGGGTGGCCCTGGTGAAAAAAAGGTATCGAGGAACAGAGTGGGCACAGGGTGTGGCAGCGTGGAGGTGGCAGCGGGTGGGGCTGCCGAGGGTGAAGGGTGGCAGGAAGAGGAGGAGGACGAGGAAGAAGTGGCAGGGAATCCCCAGCCCCGGGGATCCCACTGAGGCTGAGACTGGCACGGTCTGAGCAGGGCAACACCACAGGCTGAGGAGTTATTGCGTGNTCAGGCTGGGCCAGGGCAGGCTCAGGGTGGACATCAGGAACAATTGTTCCACGGAAAGGGCTGTCCAGCCCTGGCCCAGCTGCCCAGGGCAGTGGTGGAGTCCCCATCTCTGGAGGGATTTAAAAGCCGTGTGGATGTGCCACTTGGGGACATGGGTCAGTGGTTGCCTTGGCAGTGCTGGGGCAATATTTGGTCTCAATGATCCTGGAGGGCTTTTCCAGCCTAAACAACTCTGTGATTTTATACATATTGCCAAGTATTTCCCATTGTTCAACTGCAAGATGCTCCGGGGGTGTGGCATGGCTCACATCCTTTATCCCAGGGCTGCATCTCTGCCAGTGCTGTGTGAGAGCCCTGATGGGGACAGAGAGATTGTATGTTGCAGCAGGACTCTGTAGGCAGGGAGGTAGCACTTAAAATAGTTCAGGTGTATAGAAAACGAATCCTTTCTTCTGAGACTCTGAGTAGTTTTGTGTTCCCGGTAAGTCAAAGCAATTAAGAGAGCTTGCTGGCTTTACTTAACCTAATTTACCACATTTTTCTGTAATGAACATGTTGCAGAATAGTTCAACTAGTCTGGACTGAAGGCACTTTCAGAGCAGTACCAGTTTGCCTTACCTGCTGCTCTGCAGACTGACGTGAGACAGAGGGAGATGATGCACTGAGACTCAACTTGGGGCTCGCCGGAGGGAGCCGGACAATGTGTCACGATGTTTCTAGCTGTGACCCAAGAGGATGAGACCTTGCTGTCTGCCCTTTTTATCACAGGAGGTATCCAAGGCCAGGTTGGATGGGGCTTGGAGAAACCTGATCTGGTGGAAGGTGTCCCTGCCCATGGCAAGGGGGTGGGACTGGATGGGCTTTAAAATGCCTTCCAACCCGAACCATTCCAGGATCCTGTGATCTTCCCAGCGGACCGAGTGCTGGTGGAGAAGCCCTGAGAGCTCTGAACTCCCACTTGCAGACAGTCTTTGGAGGTGAGGTTACTCTTTGTAGGAGTCAGCAAGGTCTTGAGAAACCCGAGTTGCTGACTTCCTAGCACATCACCATAAACACAGTTATAGTAATAATAATAATAGTACTTAGCACGTAAGGACAATAGCTGTCGGGGCTGTGAATGGGATGGTTCTTGCAAAGCTCTGTTTATGGTGCCTGTGATATCAGAAAGTCTGGCAGGAGGTCTGCTGCTCGGATTTCTTAAGGGCTTTAGGAGGTGGTAATTGTCTCACTTTTGCTTTAAACACCGTGTTAATTATGGTTTTAAACAATGGCTATAAAGTCATCCTTTAATTCTTTGTGAAGTGCTCTTCCGTGTCTCTGTGATTTGGGAGGCAGGTAAATGTTGGAAGGCATTGGGAGGAGGTCACAATTAAATACCCTCACTAGGACTAACAAAAAAATAAAAACCTTTTAAATTTTGCTGTTGTACACTTTAATATCTAAGGTCTTTCTCTGAACTTGGAGGCACGGCCAGCATAGGATCCATTACAGTGAATTTTCCCTCTTTGCTATAAATCAGTTTTCTTCTCTATTCCAAATGTGGTGTTGGGTGGTTTGACTTTGTGTCATTAAATTACGTCAGCAAACCCCCAAAAACTCATAAAGTGAAGAAAAAAGTGCCTGCATTATACTTTGGATATTTCAGGTCCGAAGTTACTTCTATGTCTTTGAAAAACAAACCCAAATATTAACACATATGGGAGATTGTGAGCCATGTTCTTCAGTCTCTAGAAGAGCCCCAAGTATCTCAGTCAGTACAGCTGTTTTTACCTCCTCACAGAATATGTAATTTTTCCTCTTAAATCAAGAGAACAAGTCTGGGCCTCCTTTGGATTAATCATTGCTATCAGATGGCGTGCCTTCTTCCCTCCAGATAAAATGAATGTGCAGGTTTGGGTAATGTGCTTTTGAAAATCCAATCTTTAAATTACACTTTACTTCTAATACTTCTTTTTTTTCTTCCCTTTATGCAATTTGGATTGTGAAATCGGGGAAGTCAGTTCCTGTCCAATCCTATATTTCTTGTTTGCCTGAAACTCCCTTACTTGAGGTTGAAAGAAATTTTCTCATCCTGGAGGTAGTGGCTATCAGACAGAGTTTCAGTTTTATTTCAGTGCTACTCTCCCATTCTCAAGCAATTTCCATCACTTGGAAATTTCAGAGAAAAAAATCAATTCCCAGCAGGTTGCTTTTCCTGGAACTGAGCCATGTGCAAGACTGTCATGAAAGCATTTCTGTTGGGTTTAATATTTGTAAAAAGTTATTAAAGAATCCCAACCCTACACTTAGACAAATGAGGACTTTTCAATTATCTGTTTTAATACACCGGCTCTACTAATTCATAAATTATCGGGTATGAGGAGCTGTTCCTACTGTCTAGACTACCCACCTGAGTAACTCGGGGCAGAAAGACTCCCTGCACCCGTACAGGTTTAAACCAGCTGGAGCTCATCTGCTGAATACCACCAAAACCTCATTTCACAATTACTATTGACGAAACATCCACCACAACCAGTGGTTAATTACTCCACCTGGATCATTACTGTTGAAAAACGATGCTTCACTTCTCAATTGTGTCCTCACAGCAGAGCACCTACCTTTTCTTTTTTCACCCATGCAGGTAGTTTGTGACTAAGTCGTTGCAGATAAAAGACATTACTTGCCTCAGCTGTCCTGGTTCTGAAGCATCTTTTAGTTGTTTGCGTGCATCTTCTCCATTCTCTCTCACACACCGCATAAAGGCATATCATATGTAAGTCCAAAATATTGTAATCTAGAGTTATAATGCTCCCAGAGAACTGGAATATAAAGAAATGCCTAATAGTTTTGCTGTTTTAAGTGAGTATTTGTATTGGATTTGAGGACAAGAAATTCAAACTGTGTTCCCTGAAGCAGACTGTTGTGCAGTGTAACTGCGATACTCCACATGTGAAAAGGTCAGGGCTTTGTAAAGTCCTTGATTGCAGATGTCTGATAGTTGGATTATTTTTTTATGTCAAGCTGTAGGTCAGGAAGAGGAACACTGATGCCAAACAACTCACCATAAACATGAGAATTTTCTCTTTACGACAGGACAAGCCCTGTCTCTGACTGGACAAAATTCCCATTAGCGTCACTGGGAATTTTCCTTGGTAAAGTCTGTGAAAAGCATAGGCTGTTATATTGCCATCTGTGAGGACATGAGTAATGTTTGAGGGAGAGAAATCAGCTCCACAGTGCATCTGGCCAGGCCACTGCAATAAATACAGAGAGACACATAAATGATGGTAAGGTTACGACCTATCCCATTAAAAAGGAAGGAACTCCAAAATTACACCCCTACCTGCCAGCAATAGGAAATACAGAAGCTGGAGTTTTTCCTCTTGCATTGCTTGCTACTCTCCCATCCCTTTTACAACTATTTCCTTCTGCCAAAAAGGGTTTGGGGTGGTTTTGTTTGATTTTAGTGAGGGCATTGTGGGCTCCTCCCGTCGATAAACTGATCTGCAGGGCATTGGCACCTCAGTCTCCTCTTCTGGGTAAGAGGAAGGACACATCCCTGCCTTGCAGCTGCATCTGAGTCGCCCATCTCCCAGGATCTGATAAACCCCCCTAAAGCCAGAATTCAGGGATTGGCTTGATAACATTAGGACTAAAATGCTGCTTTTAAGTGATGGACACCCCACCCCTCCCCAGCGCTCCTGGGCATTGGTGTTGCAATGTTGTGTATACCAGAATCCAGGAGGCAGTGGGTCCTCACTCGGGATGCACCCTGAGGTCCTAGAATCCTGGAAGCACACAGTAGTTTGGGTTGGAAGGGATCTTGTAGATCTTCTGGTTCCAATCTCCCCGCCACGGGTAGGTCTAAAGGCAAATGTGTCCGAAAGCAGAAAGTCCGGGTCTCCTCTGCGCTCCAGAGGTGTCGGGAGGAGGAATCACAGGGGGACAAACAGGTACCTCTGTTTCCCGTGTCAGCCCCAGCTCCTTCCATACATCCCATTGCCTCATCCAGAGATCCCCCTAGGTAACCATAGGTAACTACAAATAAAACATGGCAGTTCATGCAAATGTACTTACTTGAAATAAAGAGGATTTTGATTTATGCTACTGAAACTGAAATGCTGTCCACATGTGCTTATCTTTAAAGTGTTCCAGCAGAGCCACTTTTCTGTTTCCTTCCAGAAAGAAAAAAAGTCTCCTTTTGAGAGCTTACATTCCAAAACAAATCTGAGAACTTTTATTACTGATTTGGACATCTGAAACACAGCAGTACAGGTACAATACAAATGAAGAGTTACAACTAAGGTGGAGCGCTAACACTGTGTATTTTATATTAACATTGAGTCTTAGACTCTGCTAGATCCTAAGGAGTGAGGTGGATGAAAATGGCAAAGGCACTGGGGTCTCTGGGATGGGCTGCTGGAGGAAGAAGCCAGCCTTTTTCTCAGCATAGCATGCCCCAGCTAAATTTTTCAAGCTTACATTCATCTATAAAATCAAATATTGGAGCTGTCTCAAATCTTCCCCTTTACATCTTCCCTCCAACAGCCCTGTGTCTCCTCTGCCTGGCCTGTGGCTCCCAAATGACACCGTGCTCTCCTGCCCAGCTCTACCATCATCCCCTCCCAGACTGTCTGACCTAAATCTCTCTCACCTCCTGGTCATAAATCCCACTGGTGACATCCATCAGGAGCTGGGCTGACCTTTGGCCCCACTGGTGACACAGCACTGCTGCCACGGGTTATTTTGAGGGACAGAGGTGTGGCAGCTCTGCAGACACTGAGTGTGTCTGTGAGTGACCACCAGAGAGGCCACGGAGGGCAGGCACTGCTCCTGTGGCCTACCTTGGCGTGTCATGGCCATGGGACACCAGATCCTTTTCGGCAGCAGCACTTTCCCTCTGACAGCAGCCCACGTTTGTTCTTGCTTTCCCTGCAGCACACTGGGTCCTGATCCCTGCACCATCTACATCCCTCTTTGATGGATGTGGTTACACCAGCATCTTACATCGCAAACAGCAAATTCTTCTGCTAGAATTAGAGAGAGATACAGATTTAATATGTGCTTTCATATAGATATAATTTCTTTATGTTGGCATAAGGGAGACTGCCCTGCATTTAACCCCTCTCTAGATACCAGACCTAAACACCACAACATTTGTGTGGCCAACTCTTAAAGCTGACAAAATTTCAGCCAGCAAAACACATACTCAGAGTCAGGCAGGTGTGAGCGCCCTGATGAATCAAAGTATTCCCAGGTCGGAATTAGCTCCCCAGAGCCAGCACTGATGCCTGCCACAGCTACTGCTGGACCCTTGATTTGGATGGACCAACACCCAGGGCTTGAGAGAGGAGTGCCCTGGTAAGCACAGGCCGGTAAGCACAGGCAAGGGTACATCTCACCACGCTTTTCTCTCATTTTTCTCACATAATGGTGTGGGCTGGAAGGGGCCTTAAATCTCACCTCATTCCAACTCTTTCTTTTATGATCAGGGACAACTTCCACTATCCCAGATTGCTCCAAGCCCCGTCCAGCCTGGCCTTGGGCACTGCCAGGGATCCAGGGGCAGCCACAGCTGCTCTGGGCACCCTGGGCCAGGGCCTGCCCACCCTCACACACAGCAATTCCTTCCCAAGATCCCATCCAGCCCTGCCCTCTGGCACTGGGAAGCCATTCCCTGTGTCCTGTCCCTCCATGCCTTGTCCCCAGTCCCTCTGCAGCTCTCCTGGAGCCCCTTCAGGCCCTGCCAGGGGCTCTGAGGTGTCCCTGGAGCCTTCTCTTGTGCAGGTGAACACCCGCAGCTGTCCCAGGCTGGCTGCAGAGCAGAGGGGCTCCAGCCCTGGGAGCATCTCCGTGGCCTCCTCTGGATTCACTCCAGCAGGTGCATGTCCCTCTGCTGATGGAGCCCAGAGGTGGATGCAGTGAATTTCCCCTTGTACCCACTTTTACTGAATCCTTTTCCAACAGACCAGCCTCAGGATGGCTGCCAGCAGCCAGGAGCACCAGCACTGAAATTATGATTTTAGCTTGCAGGGCTGTGTGACAGGAGTGAGCGTGAGGTCCTTGGCCCCCTGTGCCACTCACCACGCAGAAAGGCTGCCTGAAGAATCCTTTTCTTTGCAGACCTTGGGTCTTGTTGCTTTAATCTGCTCTCTTGACATGAGCTGCTGGAGTGGAAGGAGACCGGCTACAGCCCAAACGGCTTCATAACCCAGACTTTGAACATTGCTTGAGAGCTCTGCTCTCAAAATAATGCATAAAAATAGAAGCAGGGCCACAAGCTTAGCTATTCCTAATGTGCACAAAAGGATGGGAGAGTGCCAGGAGCCAGCCTGCGCTGCCTCTGCCCTGCCTTCGGCCTGGCTTGTTCTCTCCTACCTCCCCTGAATGGCTTTTCACTGCTGTGAAAAGGAGAGACATACCCCCAAAAGAGCAAAGTGTGTTTGTTATTGACCCTCGCCTGGAAAGTGTATGAAGAGGGATCAGCTCTGTTTGTTTGCACCCGGTAATGATGTCAGGAAAAGGGTTTTTTTTTTCCCCAAGTCTGGTTTTATCCCCTTTGTTGGAAGTGCCTTTGGTGAGTCTCACACCCTGGTGCTGTTAGCAAAACAATTAGGTTAACAGTGCCTTGGCTCCAACTGTCTGTCAAAGGCTGAATTGCAATGCAAATTAGCTCGGCTTTAGCTCTTCAAAGCCAGCTGGGTTCAGGAAGGGTCCCCAGAAACCCCCGTGAGAATGGAGGGCTGGGGCTGGGGAGGGTGGGCTCGGCGCGGTTTTACATCCAGGACCTAATGTGTTTGGCAGGAGGGATGCAATACGTTGTGCAAACACATTATACAAATGCAATGCGCTATACAAATCCTTTCAACACTTACAAGGGGCTTAGAAGAGAGACGGGGACAGACCTTTTAGTAGGGCCTGAAGCGACAGGGCAAGGGGTGATGGTTTTAAACCTAATTAGAGGCGGTTCAGAATATGTAGAAGGAAAAAATCCTTGTCTGTGAGGGTGGGGAGGCCCTGGCCCAGGGTGCCCAGAGCAGCTGTGGCTGCCCCTGGATCCCTGGCAGTGTCCAGGGCCAGGTTGGACAGGGCTGGAGCAACCTGGTCTGGTGGGAGGTGTCCCAGCCCTGACAGACGAGGTGGAACGAAATGAGCTTTAAGGTCCCTTCCAGTCTAAACAATTCTCGAATTCTATGACTCAAACATATTTTATTTCTCCTCAGCGATTAGCAGTGCCCTTCATGCATTTCAGGACAGGTTTCTGGCCCAGGCTGACATTTGAGCAATACATCCAGAGCAGGGCAGGCTGTGGGTAACACCCCCCTTTCCAAGCATCCCCTCAGCCCAGGTCCTGTGCCCATACTCATCAGCCTCATTATGCTTATTTCTGTGTTTTCCATATGGGCACGTACATATGGTCTGTTTAAACAGGTTTGCAGGGTTAATTGGAAAGCAGTTCATTATCAGTTCTTTAATGTTTAGCACTTCTGGGGCAATTTTCACCTGCAGAGATCACAAAACCAAGCAAGTGCTGGTGGCCCAGCTGTACCTATGGGCAAACAGAGGTGCCAAAGCCCAGGTCTCTACCCACAGGGAAAGGCAGGTGCCCAAGGTCACCTGGAGAACCTGACAGGGCCAAAAAACGATGTTAACTCCTGCACCCCATTCCTGTCCTCCACCTCTTCACAGCATACACCACACCATGCTTTTTGTCACTTCCTTCACGGCAATGAAGTAATCGTAGTTGTCAGTGCTGAGGCAAGAGGAGCCACAAAGGGGAAAATAAAAGAAGAGGAGATTTTAATCTCGTTTATAACAGCCTGGCAAGTTTTGAAAAATCAAGAAGTATAATGCATGGATTAATGGACGTGTCCAACACGACTTTCACCAGCAAATATCGGAATGAGAAGGAACTCTTTTTTTCTTTTCCCCTCCCAATTTACCATCTACATCACAGAGATAGGAGATAGAGGTTCTCTGAGGAAGTGAGGAAATCAGCCTCAGTGTATGTGAGGCCGCTCCGGAGGCTGTTGGACAAGATGCTGAGCTAAAAATATTACCCAAATTCCGTTTTTCAGGGTGCAGAAGGGATCATTATAAAAGCAATGGGATTTTTTAGCATGTGCAGAACCAAATGCTGATGCTGTTCTGATTTGGCCCCTGCTAGCACCCCAAGACTACAGGGCAATGCCCCTGGGCTCCCCTCCTGCCTTTAATCATTTTGGAGGTGAAGCGAGGAATCAGTTGCCTCCCTCAGACTTCAGCTTTGTAAGGAGCCTTCCTAAATTATTCTTTCTGATGCCAGCAAATAATGTTCTTCCCCTCCCTAGTGTTTTTCCAATTATTTATCTGGATTTTGGGCAAATTTTGTACCTGGCTAGGTATAGTCTGGTTAACATTTAGTAAGCCTGCCCCCAAATCTAGCCACTTTCTGAGTAATTTAGATCTGGATTCTGCAGATGCCGGGGGCCTCTTTGTAGCATCCCTGACCTGCTCGTGTGAATATATGCACAACTGGGCACTTACATTATCCCTGCCCTCCTGCCTGCACCAAGTTCAGGGATCCAGGACAGGCATCCCAGGGATGCCCTGCCTGCACGGGATGTCAGTTTTATGTGCTCTCTCTCTGGTGTCGTGCTTAGTTGGGTGCATTCATTTTGGATTTGGTTTTGGCTTTGGCTTTGGATTTGGATTTGAACTGGACTTGCTTATAGCAGCCATGATTTAAGAGTCCTGGCTCCTACTTCCGACACGAGAACTGCCTCAGAGAATGACCTTAAAGCAACTCATCCGCCCGCAGTTCCTCTGTGAAAAAGGAGCTGCTCCTCCGTGGGAGTGCGTGCAGGACGGGGACCCCTGGGGAGTTCTGCTGCCCTGCCAAGCCTGGCGCTAGGAAGTCTGGCCGGACTTCCCAGCTCGGCCGCAGAGCACACCAAGGCTGGACGAGAGCGCAGCCTCTTGGTGGCTCAGTTTTCCTCACCCTCTGCAGGTCCAGAATTGGAATGGGGGAATCTGTGGAGCGCCCAGGGTGCCAGGGGGTGTTTCCACTAGTAGTACCCGTAAGGAGAATATCGGAGTGCTACATGCTCATCATTTCTGCTTCGTGTTTGGCGCGATTCGGGGAGTATAGAGCCTCCATGGTGTATTTTCCTGTCCTTGGGTGACAGGTGCCGTAAAAGCACGAATTATTATTATTATTATTATCACAATTATTATTGTTATTGCTTTCAGTGATGTGCCCTCGTTCGATACCCAGAGCGATATCATTTTTTTTTTTAAATTTTTACGGCTGATTTGGTTTAATTTTCCAGTATTTACAGTGAGGACCGGCACACCCCAGCCCCGGGAGCTCCCCACCCTGTGCCCCGCGGGGTGCGGGGGGGACACCCCAGTCTCTCCGCACTCCCCACGCAGAAGCAGGTAAGAAGGGGAGCATCAG
>VZRR01005067.1:0-12571 GCA_013398015.1 Oreocharis arfaki | reverse complement strand
AAGGCAAAGCGGGCGGCAGCGACGCGTACACCGTGATCCAGCTGGGCCGCGAGAAGTACAGCACCTCGGTGGCCGAGAAGAGCGGCGGCAGCCCCGAGTGGAGGGAGGAATGTGCCTTCGAGCTGCCCCCCGAGCCCGGGCTCCGCGCCGGGCTGGTGCTCACTGTGATGCACCGGGCGCTCGTGGGCATGGACCGGTTCCTGGGCCAGGCCCTGGTGCCGCTGGAGCCCGGCCGGCAGCGCGGCCGCGAGCCCGACGAGCGGTGAGTGCGGGCACGGCGCGGGAGGGGCCGGGCTGGGGCTGCGGGGCACCGGGGGGCCCCGCGTGGGCGTCAGGGGGTCACTGGGTGCCCTGGGGGGGGCGCCAGGATGGGCACAGGGAACCCCCGTGTGCCCTGGGGTTGGTGTCACGGGGCCCTCGTGTGTCCCAGGGTGGTGTCACACGAGGTGTCACGGCATCCCCAGGTACCCCTGGAGGGGCAGCGGGGTCTCTGTGTGCCCCAGGGTGGGCACAGGATGCCCTGGCATGGCTGTCAGTGGATCGCTGAGTGGCCCAGGACGGGCACTGTGGGGTCCCTGGGTGCCAAGGACGAGTGTTGGAGGAGGAAGGACGTGACGGGTTCCATGGACACCCCGGGGAAGTGCCACGGGGGTTAGGGTGTGGCGGGGTCCAGGCGTGCCCCGGGAAGGGCTTTCCAGGGGCTCATCCACCATCCATGGAAGGGTGGCACGGGGTCCGTGGTGCCCTGGGAAGGTGTCCCCAGGGTGGGCTGGCGTGGGGCCCGTGTGTGACCCCGGAAGGACGCGGGGGATCGCGGGGGCCTGTGGATGCTCCAGGAAGGACATGGTGGCAGGGGTGGGACATCACGTGTGCGCCGGGAAGGTGTCGGGGAAGAGGGGCTGGCTCGGGGTCCCTCCGTCCCTCTGGAAAGGGAATCGTGCCGGACAAGGCACCAGAGGATCCATCCTCCCCGGGCACGGTCCTGGGGGACAGGGTGGCTCGAGGTCCCTCTGCATCCCGGCAGGATTTTCCCGGGTCTGTCTCTCCGTGGCACAGCTACACCTCGTGGTTTGTCCCCTGATGGCTGCGGGGGCTTTGCAGCCCCCCCCGTTGTCACCTGGTTGGTGACAGTGCTGCAGCCCCCCCGATTTGGGGGTCCAGACCCCAGCCCCTTGCTGCCTCCAGCACAAATCCCTGTGCGTGGGGGGAATCGCTGGTCCTCCTCCTTTCCCCAGAAGGGTTTCAAACAATCATCATGTTTTCGAGCCTTTGCCAAGCACAAAAACGCAGGAATGTGGCTGAAATTCCTTTAGGGAAGGAGTTTTGGGGGCTTTGTTCCACGCAGACCTGGCGGTGCCTCCGGGAGCGTCCCCCCTGCTCCCTGGCCCCCCGAATCCCGGGAATTCTGCTGGCTCGCTGCCCGAAGCTGCGGGCTTGGCGAGGAGCCTCCCTCGCCCTCCCACCCAGGGCAGCGCAGGGACTGGCGTGGAAAGGGGTTGGAAGAACTTTTCCCGTGGAGGAGCGCGGCTCCACAGCCCTGGAGACTCCCGGCTGCCCTGCAATGGGAGCGTGGGCAGCAGCAGAGAGGAGCAGCCCCGCAGGCACCGCCTGGGAGTCTCCCCACGGCGTTTATTCTGCTTTTCTCAGCAGAACGCCCCGAGGCAGGGCGCTGTCGGAGCAGCTGGGTCGGGGTTCTTGGGGCCCGACTGAAACCAGCGGAGCCAGCGGGGCCTTGGGAGAGACACGGCGGGGGATGCGGGACAGCTCCGTGCCTTGGGGAGTGAGCCGGGAGCTGGGGCAGGGGCTGGGGGAGAGCCCCGCTCCCGGGGGAGAGGTTTCTGTGGAGCTGTGCGAAGCAGGAGCCCCGCGAGGCCCCCCCGAGGCTCGGTCCCGTCTCAAAGGTCTCGTCAGGGGCCGTTAATCCCTCGGGAGCAATGTCCAGCCTGGCCGGACCCCGCGTCACGGCCGCGGCCACCCCGTGACACCGGTCCTGCAGCCAAGGGGGGATCCGGGCTGCGGGGCTGGAGATCCACAGGGGTTTGGAGAAGGCTTCAGGGAGACCTTCCAGGGCCTAAAGGGGCTCCAAGAGAGCTGGAGAGGGACTGGGGACAAAATGTGGAGGGACAGGACACAGGGAACGGCTTCCCACTGCCAGAGGGCAGGGCTGGATGGGATGTTGGGAAGGAATTCCAGTCTGTGAGGGTGGGGAGGCCCTGGCACAGGGTGCCCAGAGCAGCTGTGGCTGCCCCTGGATCCTTGGAAGTGTCCAAGGCCAGGCTGGAGCAGCCTGGGACAGTGGGAGGTGTCCCTGCCCGTGGCAGGGGTGGCACTGGCTGGGCTTTAAGGTCCCTTCCAGCCCAAGGCCATTCCATGATTCTCATTTGCTGTCTGTCTCCCTCCCTTCCTGTAGCTTTGCTTGCATAGGGAAAATTCACTTCCCCTTGTGGCATTTGGGATCACAAGAGCTTTTAGAACTCTTTATTTTCACCCGTGGCCCCCGAGGATGGAAGTGAGCACGGAAAACACGACGGAAGCTCTCACCCTGTGCCCCGGGCACCTCCACCTGCAGGGGTGGGTGGCAGCTCTGCAGCACGGAGGGGCCACACTGTTGTTTGGAGGAGAATCCCAGGGGCTGGAGCTTGTGCAGCCAGGTGCAGGGGAAGGATCACGGGGAGCTCAGGGGGTTCTGGCTCTTTGAGAGCTTCCAGCCGGCTCTGACGTCTGCCCTGGCCCCGCTGGAAGCAACTTTGTTTGGGAGGAAACTTTGAGTCCCGGATTAAAAAAGAGCAAAACAAACAGAGGCTCCCACCCTCGGGGCTGGCCCCGCTGAGCCCACCCAGGGCTGTGCCGGGGAGATAACGGGGCTGTGGGGCCGGGCCTCTGCCACGCGCCGGGTTCTGGGATCCCGTCCGCGCCCCTCGCGCCGGGCACAGGGAGCCCGCTCCAGCAAAGGATCCATTGTCAGTGTGCTGACCTTGCTCCCATTTCCCTGCTGATTTTTATTGCGCAGAAACTTCACCGGTGATAATTATTATCCTTGTTTTCAGCTCGGTGGAAAATGTTCCCTCAAACTTGGACTCTTCTCCGGGAAGGAGCCGCCGGTGTTTACGAGCTGCCTCGTGCGGCTCAGTCTGGGTCATTTCAGTGCTTTGCCAGAAGAAAATCAACTCCTGGCGTTGCACAAGAGCAGCCTGGGAGCTCTCCTGGCCTTTTTGGGCATCCCAGGGTTTGTCCCACGCTCGGGCAGCTCCACGGATTGGGCTTGGCAGGCAAAGCAAGCTCCGAGCATCATTTCCCCCTTTCCGCTTGAGCCTTTGTGCATCCAGAGAACGCTGGGCAGGACGCTCCTGGTCCTCACCTCCCTCCCCTGAGCTCATCCTGCAGTTCTCTGTCCTGTGCTCAGCCCCTGCAAAACCAGGATCCAGCCCAGGAAAAGAGGGATTTTTGGGAGCTCACAAGGCAGCTGTTGCTTCTGCTCCCCAACATCCAGGAGATGCCCTTGGAGTCCCCCGTGGGGGCTCATCCTGTGGGGTGGCAGCGAGCCAGGGAGTGTCCCCTCCACGCCCAGCCCATCAGCAGGCTCCTGGGGAAGCTGGAAGTGCAGCCAGTGGAACAGGGTTCCATCCAAGACGTATCAGGCTTGGTTTGCCTGGAATCAGAGAATCCCAGAGTGGTTTGGGCTGGAAGGGACCTCAAAGCCCATCCAGTGCCACCCCTGCCATGGCAGGGACACCTCCCACTGCCCCAGGCTGCTCCAAGCCCCAATGTCCAGCCTGGCCTTGGGCACTGCCAGGGATCCAGGGGCAGCCACAGCTGCTCTGGGAATTCCAGCCCAGCCCCTCCCCACCCTCATAGCCAGGAATTCCTTCCCAGCATCCCAGCCCAAGCTCCCCTTTCCCACTGGGAAGCCATTCCCTGCCTCCCGGCCCTCCAGCCCTTGTCCAAAGTCTATCTTCAGTGGACTTGGACACCTTTCCCTTGGCCAAGGTGTAGCATCCCTTGGGTGAGCAGCCTGGTGGGGGGACACTGGGGAGGGGACAGGAGGTGCCTGGGAACACCTGCAGGACTGGGCCTTGGATCTCCCTGCCTGGGGACCCAAAACATCCTTTTTTTTTGCCGTGTGAGTTGTGAGGCTGATGATGGGGCAGGGAGGAGCAGCAACCATCCAAGATGTCCTGGGCTGGCAGAAGCAAGCCAGCCCTCAGTGTCCATTCCCTGCTCTCTCCCTCTCTGAGGCACCATTTCCATTTGCCTTCTGTCCCAAAGGCCTCCTGCCCCTCGGACACGGGAAAGGGTGAAGGTGCAGACCCCACCCTGCCGGAGCTCACACCCCAGGGCTGTGCAGCACTGGGATCTGTGTTTGAGGGGACAGTGAGTGCAGAAGGAGTCAGCATTCCTGGCTCTGGATTTCCTGCAGTGACTTGCAGTCGCTCCCTGGCTGCTGCCTGGGCCGGGAGCGCAGGGAACTCGTCTGGGGGAGTTGTTCCCTCTGCAGAATTAGCTCAGCTCCGACTTCCCCAAAGCCCTTCCGTGCTGCACTTCCCTCTCCTTGTTCCCGTTCCTGCCCAGCTGTGGAGGCACCTGCTGCTGGGGGGGCTCTGGGCTCCTGTGGGGCTGCAGCCTCCGTCAGCAAACTTCTCCAGCCAAAGTCCTTGAGGCCACCAGGGCCTCTCTGCCCCGTGTCGTGATGGAGCTCCTCTGGGGCGAGGCTCAGTGGGAAAGGGACAGGGAATTCCGGGTGTTTGGGGGAGATGTGCTGGAGCCAGAGGCAGCGGAGAAGGAGGCCCTGAGCCCCGGCACTGCCTGGGGCTGTGCGGCTCGGCACGGGCAGGGAGGCTGGGGCAAGGAAAGGGCTGATCCAGGGGCTCTGCAAAGGGGCACGTCCTGCCCAGTGATGGGTGCTGCCCGTCTGCTCAGCGTGTTGGGACCTCACAGGGGTGAGAAGCTCCCTCAGGGCCGAGGATGGTCCCAGATCCCTGCCAGGGCTCCCTCGCTGAGCCCCACACCAGGTCCTTGTCCTTCCCCTCGCTGCTGGGACCCAGGCCCTCCCCTCCTTGCTGTGGCAAATGTTTCCCCTGGCTCTGTCCTCGTGTTTCCCCGGGAATGGACCCGCTCCCCTCTCCTCCTCCAGCCCCTCTGGACCTCTGTCAGCCCACGCTGTGCTTGTGGTATCTCCTCCCTCATTTCATTAAGATCAGGAGATCATTAGCAGTGGAATGAGGCTGTGGCTGCTCGGGGCTGTGGTATCTCCGGGGGACCCAGCAATCCTTGTTGGCATTCCCAGCATGGCCACGGCTCCTCTGGCCTCTCCCAGGGGAGCCCCTCACACCCAGGCTCGGGGCTCGCTCTGCTCCCACTGGGGCCTGAGCCGGGGCCAGTCCCTGCAGCCCTGTCCTTGGCACGGCTGTCCTTAGGAGGAGAGGGAGAGACCTTGCAGTGGGGCGGGGAGGAAATCGCTGCTCTGGGATAGATTTGGGATGGGAAGTTTGAATCCAAGGGCAAAGAGCCCTTTTCCCTGTGGTCAGAGCGCCCAGCAGGGCTGGTGAGGGTCTGTGAGGTGGCCGGGAGCACCGGGGAGCTCCTTGGATGCCCTGGGCTGGGACAAAATCCTTGGTTTGGGGCTGAAAATGCAGCTCGGAGAGGTTGTTGTGTCTGGGCTGAGACAGGAAACGCCCTGGAGTGTCGAAATGCTGCAGGGAGGAGGGGTGGATGCTGCCAAAAACCAGGTCAGGATGCTCTGCTGCAGGCGGCACGGAGGGCAGCCAGGGCTGGGGTGACACCCTTGGCCAGGGCTGGGGTGACACCCGTGGTGGCAGGGCTGGGGTGACACCCATGGTGGCAGGGCTGGGTTAACACCCCTGGTGGCCAGCTGACCCCAGGCAAGCGTTTGCCCCGAGCTGGGAGCCCAGGGCAGGGGGCCAAGGTGCTGCACAGGGTGTAATTTTGCTCCTACCTGCCCAGTTAACTCCATTTTCACCCAGTTGCCATTGCTGGTTTAAGGAGTTTAAGGCCCTTGCTCTGTTCTGCTGCAGGAATGCTCTGCTTTTCTTGGTTTTTTAAAGATATTTGAGTGGTCTGACCCCAGCTTTGCAAATCTGGCACATTGGGTCTGGCGTGCTGGTGGCTGAGAGCACTGGCCCGTCACCCTCCATCATCTTAAAACCCAAAAAGCTGCACACTCAGGCTTCTCCCTGCATTTCTCACGGGTTTTTCAGGGCCCCGATTGCCTCCAGCTGCAGAAAAACCTGAGGCAGCTCGGAAAACCCCTCAGTGCTGTTGGCACAGAGCTCCAGACTGGGGGGAGCTGGTGCTGTTGGCTGTGCTGGGTTCAGCTGTGCTCAGTCCCTGCTCCAGGAGCCTCCTGGGTGACTCCCTCCTGTCCCTCCAGAGCCTGGGTAAGGTCTTGGCAGCCTTTGGTGAGCAGGAAGGAGCAGGGTCTCTGCTCCCCAAGGACAGGGAGCTTTGGGGGGATGCTCTTTGTGGCTCCTGGAGGAATCTGCTCGATGGTGGAGGAGTCCAAGGAGAGCCCGGCATGCTCACCACTGTCAGGTGGAAATGGCCTTTGAGGCACTGCTGTGCCTCTCTCTGTGCCCCAGGCCTGTCAGAGCCTGTGCCTGGCTCAGGTGTGCTCAGACCTGCCATGGAATTCGCCTGCTCCATCAGAAGCCTGGCTGGGACACGGCGTGGGGGTTTGGGAGCTCCATCCCTGCAGCAGCATCCCGTGGGCTCCTCCCCAGCTCTGCATTTCCTGGGGGTCTCTTCACTGACAAATCCACGAAGGATGAAGGAGCAGAGCCTGCTGCTGGGCTCAGGATTCATCCCCTTTTTTCTTTTCCCCCTTTTGACTCACTCCTGAGCACGGGTTGATGTGATGGATGAGCAATCCATGTGTGACCCGTTCCCAGAGTGGATGTAGCCAGTGTTTTGAGCTGTGTGGAGCTGTGGGGTTGGTGTCTCTTCCCTGGGATTGGATTGATTCCCTTTGGAGAACGGGCATTCCCAGGCCTCTGGGTACTGGTTCTCTGTGCAAGCCCTGCCACGGTGCTTCTCCCAGCTGGAAGTGGAAAGGGATTCACAGCACAGCGTGCTTCTCCTGCCCTCCCTGTGCCCGTGGAGGGGCTGCTGGGAGCAGAGGCTCCGGGGGAAGCTGGGCAGCAGCTCCTGGTGCTTGGCAGTCCTGCAGAGTGAGCTCGGGGCTCACACTGGTTTAACTCTGGATTCTTGTGCAGCAGGGCAGGGGATCACCAGCACTGCCAGTGTCACTCAGGGACCTTGTCCCCTGTCTGGTGGTGTCCGGGCAGCTCAGGTCACTCGGTGACCACGAGGGTGGTTCATTGGCTGGCTGGCGGCTGGGAGGACACAAACCATGGATGCTGTGGAGGGCGAGCGGGTAAATCCAGCCGAGGTGATCACGTCCTGACTCCTGCTGCTGCTGTCCCCAGTTGTAAATGTTTCATCCTGTTTTACAGCTCCTTAAATCTTCCCTCTTCCCACCTGTCCGTCCTGTGCTAGAGAAAAGCCTCGGATTTTCTAACCCAGAGTGATTTGAGACAAAGCTGCTGCCCGTGCTCTCGTGCCAGCACTGTCCTGGTGGCTCAGAGCTCTTCTCCATCTCTAGTGTCTATCCTAGTCCAAAAACTGTGCTGTGCCATGCCATGCCATGCCATGCCATCCCATCCCATCCCATGCCATGCCATCCCATCCCATCCCATCCCATGCCATGCCATGCCATGCCATCCCATGCCATGCCCCTGCTTGCCTCTGGCCTTGCTGGGATGGGCCTTGTCCATGGAGCACCGAGGTGCAGCAGGATGCGTGCCCGGAGCACCGTCCCCAGGGCACAGCCTGGGACTGCACCACCAGCTGGGACACGAGCAGGGCTGGGCTTTTCCCTGCTTTTCAGGCTGCTCCCTGCCATTGAGTCCCCCTGGAGTGGCAGTATCTCCGTTCCTGGCCTGTGGGCTGAGCCCTTCAGCAAGTGCCAGTCGGTGCTGGAGTTTTCACACCCGGGTTCTGGTTGTCCCAGTGGAGCACCAGCACCATGCCCAAGGCTTCCTCCCCTTCCACACGGCTCCTGCTCTTCCTTGCTGCCGTGCAGCCCCTCTGGAGCTGGTCCTGTCAGAGCTGGAGCCCGTCAGAGGAGCAGGGCTGGGCTGCTCTGTTTGTGTGCCGGGCTGGGGCTCGGTTCCCTCTCGCCTTGTCAGTGAGCACTTCTCGTAAGAACATTTGGAGAGATGAACTTCCCACCTCAGCTGCTCCATCGGCAGGGGAGTCAGCCTGTGTTTATTTTCCATCTGTGCTTTTAGCAGCTCGCAGGGATCACCTGGCAGGAGCAGCCATCCAAAGCCAACACGGGAACCGGCGCTGCGGAAAAGCTTCCCGGCCCCGGCGGGGGAGGCTGGGGCAGGAACACGGAGCCAGACAAAAAAGCTCCAGATTCCCCGGGGCTGGGTTGTTTTCCACCGTGTGCTTCCCCTCCCGGGTAGGTGAACTCCCTCCTGGCCCCGCTGCCTCAGCTGCGGGCTCAGGGAGATGTCCCCGTGCTGGGCTCTGGGGGCTGTGCCGAGAGGAGCTGGCCTCTGTTTTCCCTGGATTGGCTTCTCCGTGCCCTGCCCTGCTCTGTCACTGCAGCAGCCCGAGTGAGCCTTGATTTAAGGCTTGGGGCTCTTCTGCCCAGCCGGGCTGACCTCGTTGCAGGGATGAATCAGCAGTAAATGCCAGCCTGGAGCAGTCTGGGAAGAGCCTCTGGCTCCGGGCTGGGATGTGTCTGTGTCTGCCTGCAGCTCCGAGCTGTGCAGGGCAGAATTCCTGCTCGGTTCGAGGTGAACCTCGCCCACGCTGGCAGTGCTCAGTGCTTTTGGGAGGCTTTGGGGAAGCACCTGAAGTGGAAGTGCTCCAGAAATGCTCCAGCTGTGCCTCCTTCCCTGGTGCACCCCTGAACCCCAGGAGTCACCAAGGGCTTCACTCCCCGATGAAACTCCCTTGAACTCCCTGCTGGCCAAGCACTGGGACCAGTCTGAGAGGGAAACTGGAGGCCCTGGTGTCCAGGGTGTGGTGAGCAGGGCTGGTGGGCCACAGTAGGTCCAGCTGGGCTGGAGCTTGGAGGGGAATTTTTTGGAGACCCCAACCAGAGCCATCGGAGAGCAAAGGTGCTCCTCCTGGGAATAACCCATGTCCTCCTGGGAATAACCCATGTCCTCCCTGGAAGTGGAGCAGGGTGGTGCCCCTGGCAGCTCTGAGTCGAGCTGTGTGTGCTGCCCTGCTCTCCTGATCTCATCCCAGTGCCTGTTGGTAATCCCAAACCAGTGGAATGAGCTCGGATCACCCCAGGGCTTTGGGACGCCGGCCCGGGAAGCTGCTGACAGGGTGGAGGCTTTGGCTCTGTGCTTGGCTTTGTGCTGAAGGAGTTGTTTGCTCCAGAGGGGACGTGGAAGGGACAAGGTGATGGAAAACCTCGGCTCAGGGTCGGTGGTGCCTTCCCGTTGGGGCTGGCTCTGTGTGCTGCTCATCCCAGCGCTCTCTCCCCATCCTGGAGGGATGAGTTTTCCATCCAAACCGGACGAGTTTTCTCACTGACGGGAGGAAACAGTGCCCAAGCATCCCCCCTGTAGCTGCAAGACCCACGGGAATGTTTCTTGGAGCAGAGGGTCCCCGTGTCCCCCCGAACTGTCCCCTGCTGCCCAGGGGAGGCCAGAGCACAGGGGAGAAGGGAAGGTGTTTGCCCTGAGCAAATCCATGCCGTCCTCACCCTCCGCGGGGTCGCTTTCCCTCCTTAACAACATTCCCGTGCTCCCGTTCCCAGTGTTCTTCCCTCGGCCCAGCCTTTCCGCCCGGGATGCTGCGGGAGGGTGAGGGCAGCCGCGGTTCTGGGAGCCCGGGGCTGCAGCAGCTCCGGGTGCTGCTCTCGGTGCCTGCCGCCCATCCTGGCAACAGCAGATGTCAAAACAGGCACGGGGGGGCTGTCTCCCAAAGCTGCCTTTGGCACTGCTCCCTTCGGCTCTCCGTGGGGAGAGGGAGGAGACAGGAGACAGGAGAGAGGAGACAGGAGAGGGACTCGCTGGGGGTGTCTGGGAGAGCTGGGATGTGCTCATTAACCACGGTGACCTAAATGAGCGTGCTCAGCCCCACAGTGGGGGGCTGGGGAGCCTCTGCCACACGTGGCTGCTCCCAATCCGTGTGACAGCCCAGGAACGGGAGCTGTGAACCCCTCGGAGCTCGGCTGCTCCCCAAGAGCCTCCCCGGAGCTCACAGGGCCTCCAGCTGCTTCCCCTTTCTGGGGAGTTCTCTGTTTGAGGTTTCCTCTCTGCCCAGCTGGGCTGAGTCGCTGCTTCCTTCCCCCTCAGCCGCCCCAGGCTGCCCTCCGGACCCTTCCCCGTGCATGGATGGCAGATCCCGGGATCCCCTGTTTTGGGGATGCACACCCAGCAGTGCTGGATCCGTGGAGTGTCAGGGGAGAATACACATTTCGTAGCAAAAGCTAATTTCCCCAGCTGTGGCTTGTGCCTTCTGTCTGGCTGGAGCTGCATTCCCTGGCTGTGTCACCCTGGAGGCGTCCCTGGGCTCTCCGTGTGTCAGCAGGGCATCACCTGGCAGGGCAGAGGGGGCAGGAGCAGCTCCCCACGGAGCAGAGGATGCTGATCCAGCAGGTTCCATCCTCTGGGATGCACGTTCCAGCTGCAGGGAGCAAGGGAAGGAGCACAGACCGGGGCACATCTCCTTAGCTGGGAGCAATCCTGCTCGTGGTCCCCCGCAGCTCTGGCTCTGGGACAGAGTTTAACTTCATTTTAATTTAAATTTTGTAACTAGCAACGGCTGTGTGGGGCTGGGACCCTTCTGAACCTTGCTAGGATCCCTCGGAGCGGGTGGCTGGAGGTGGGAGGCTTGTCCTGGGTGTCCTGTGCAGCGAGGAGCTGGATCCCAGCTGCGGCCTCCAAAGCACCCCCGGGAAGGAGATCCTTGTGGATCCCTGCTGCTGGATGTGCTTGGCACAGCTCCCTCCATCAGTGTGACTGATGTAACCCAGTTCTGCGCCTTCAGGCCCGGAAAAGGGATTTCATGGGCAGAAGCTGTTTGTTTTCCGGGCGTGTTGTCTGTTCCCATAAAAAAGGTCACATCTCTATCCAAGGTGTGACCCCAGGTGGCCCCAATCCAGAAACCCCCTCCCAGGACTCCCCCCGAGGGCAGCTCCTGGAAGAAATTTGGGAAACTGAGGGCTGTGGGGTGGGGTTAATGGGGAAAAGCTGCTGTGGGAGTTGTTGGTGTGTCGCTGTCCGGGACTTGAACCCCTCCCCGATCCCGCTCTCCTGCTGCATCCCGGGAGTTTGCACCTCCCGTTTCCACTGGAGCTGATTCATAAAAACCCCAAGCCCACGGCATGGAACAACTGAATCCTCCCAAACCCTCGTCCTGTGCCATAAACTGAGAGCTCAGCCTAAAAATAGCCCCCGTTGCCTGTTGGAGGTGTAGTCCCGACTGTTGATGAGGTCTTGGGAACCAAAAATAGCTCCTTAATCCCATGGCAGCATAAGAAGAGGTTTTTCCTTGAACAGCTGCTTTTTGCAGCAGCTCAGGCTCAGCACCTGAATTCCCTTTGCTGCTCACAGGGTTGGAAGTGATGGGATGGGAGATGCTGGGAGTGTGTCCATGCTGTTCCGTCTCCTCCTGGGCAGCTCCTGCCTTTCCTTGTGTTAATCCACCCAGACTCTCCCTATTTTTTTCCATGGGATGACGTGAGGTACAAAAACTCCTTTCAAGAGTTCTCTGTTTTTCCTGTGATATGATTCAGCCCCCAGCCTCTCCTTCCCAGCTGCCAGGCTGCTGCAGCCCTTCCCTCGTGAGCTGCTTCCAGCTCCTGCATTAAAGTGAACAATGCAGTGTGAGATGTTCCAGGCAGCCTTTCCCCCTCCAATCCTTCGGGAAGTGCCCTCCTGATCCACCTGCTCCCGCTCCCTGCCAGCGGCTCAGCTGTTCTGGGCTGCTTTTGTTGCTGGTGCCTTGCTCTGAGGGGTTAATGCTGCCTTTTTCCATGGGTTTGTTTTTTTTTTCCTGCCTGGATATTTTCAAGCTTGTAGCCTGGGTACTGAAAATTCTGCAGTGGGCAATGGATGGGGTGGGATAAGTGAGTGGTGGGAACAGGAATGGGTTCGCTGGGGTTTAATTCTGTGTCTGTGCCCAGCAGAGTCCTGGGCACTGTCCCTCCTGCACTTCGTGTGGCGAAGGACCTGGGTGCTTCCAGCTGTGCACCTGGAATATTTATCAGGGAATTAGGGGACTTTGTGCCCCCTTCATGGAATCCCAGACTGGTTTGGGTGGAAAGGGACCTTAAAACCCATCCAGTGCCACCTCTGCCTTGCCCAGGGACACCTCCCACTGTCCCAGGGTGCTCCAAGCCCCATCCAGCCTGGTCTGGGACACTTCCAGTGTGTGGTGTAGCATTCCCAGGCTTCCCAGCTCCTCCCTCCATCCAGGCTGTGACAACTTTCCTGGCAGAAATTCAGGAACTCCTGGAGGACACAGTTCCAGTTTTCTCCTTGCTCTGGGGATTCCAGCATGGTCACACCTGCCCCCATCC
>VZRR01005064.1:4994-20095 GCA_013398015.1 Oreocharis arfaki | reverse complement strand
CAGAAAATTGGCAAGTCTGTGATACTTTTAGTACATTTAGTACTTCCTGTTAATGGTACCAGCCCAAAATCCAAGCCATGAGTTTCTGTAGCTTTTGTTTGTTGTAATCAAGTCATGTTAATAAGAGTTAAAAGTTTATAGAACCATTAATCACATTAACCACTTTTGAAACACTGCTTACATATGGAAAGACAAAAAAATCTGACATATTGTCAGCCTGACCTTTAAAATCCTAAATCTGAAATGCAAAAAAACCCAAGTTAACAACTGCAGCAATTCTTACATGCATGTCCTTAAGCTCTTGGATATTAGAGGCAGTGAGAGCAGAGCTCTCATTCCGTAGTGGTGAAGACAATTCAGATTCCCCGTTTGCTTCAAAGCTTGAATATCCATAAAATCTGCAGATGGTTCAGTACAGCATTATAGAAAATATATGGTTAAAAATCACAACTTGTCTCCCTCCTGACAGCCAAGTGTAACCTGCAGCCAGTGCTCCTTTCTTCCACTGTTGTCCCTTTGGCAGGACCCTGCCTGCCAAGCTTGGTGAAATGAATGAATTTCCCTTTCTACTCCATTTCCTCCTCCTCTTCCCCAATTCAGAATGATGAAAAATGAGCAATTCACACTGTCTGGCCATGCTTCTTAAATCTGCCACCAGACCTGCTGATGTTTCTTGGTATGGCACTTCTAAATCAAGATATATTCCATTTCTTATCCAAGCCAGGAGAGGGCTGGGTCCTGGCCTGTCTCTTGTCTTTGTTTTGTAAAATTCCACACCTGAGGTTTATTGCCGTGCCATCTGACCAGCACCTGAACCAGCAGAGGAAAGAAGAGTTATCTCAGGTCTCTGTGCAGCTGCCACCATGTCAGACCAGAGCGTGGAGGATCAATGGTTTCATCACACTTCAATCACAAATATATGCAATTTTTTAAGTCACACGACTTTCCTGTAAGGCAGCTCCAGCCATGCCATGCATGGTCCTGAGCTGTAGGGGTTCCTTGGGGTCTTCTCCACTCCCTGGGCTCCTCAGAGGCTGGAGAGATGATTCTGCATCCTGCTGTTGGCTCAAGGAGTTTCCAACCAATCTTTCCTTGTCTCTGGGCTACACCCACTGTCCTTAGGGACAGGGATGGGCACAGAATGCTTGGATGATGAACACTCAGCTCAAACCACGTTGTCATGTTTGCTGTTGGCTTTTACAGTCTTGTTCTGGTCACTTCTGAAGGCTTTTGTGCTTCTTGATGACCAACAGGTTTGTTTCCATGCTTTGGCTGTTTCCCTGGGGACATCAAAGCTACCAGTTCATGTGCTGATGTGCTGATGTTAAAAACCAGGTGGTTACATCTTTACTCATCCTAACTCCTGCAGCAATGGACTCATCCATGGTCATGAAAGCTTTTCAGCTCTTTCAGGTTCATTCCTGTGCTGCCACAGAATCTCCGTGCTTCCTCAGGGCTTGCAACTGGCCATTTGACAACTTGTCAATTGACTGCTCAGGCACTTACAGAAAGTGATCTCTGCACAGATTTAAATTATTTATGATGGCAAAGTAGCTGAAAATTAGTGCCCCCTTACCAGGCAAAAGAAAATGTGACTTAACGCTTCACTAATTGCTTAGAAGGCTTGTGCTGGAAGTAGACATTAATGACACAATTCAATATTAGGCAATCATAGAATTTTTATGTGTTCACAGTCTGCTGGTGACTAACGATGTTTGCCCAGTCCTACCACCGACTGTAGGATCACCAGGCTTTGGAAGTTTAGCAGTTGTCCATTAGTAGGGGCGGTGAGAAGAGTAGGTGTAATGGATGCAAAGGGTTGAATTTATCTCGTCTCACTTGACAAATCTCAGGTCATCAATTATAGTCAACTGGCATCTCATCCTGAAATAAATGTGAAAAGGGGTCTCAGCAGGCAGCTTGGGAGCTCATGGAGATGTAGCTGAATAACTCAAAGATGTCTGTGCTGAGGTGAGATGAATCCCACACACAGGGCCTTTCTGGATGAATGCTAACTGGCTTTATCAGGCCTTTGTGAATTATTTTGTGGATCTCCACACTGTTTGCTACCTTTGTTCCCCAGCGCTGAGAACAGTAAACTGCAAATCCCAGTTTGAAGAGTGGATTTCTCTCACACTAGTGAGAAAAGTCTGTTGCATTTTTTTTGGTACTCTGCACGTGTGTATGCTAATATCTGTGTTTCCTCATCATTATCTGCTCTTCATCCACAGTTTTGTTGATTGCAAGGAGGGCATAGGGTCTGCCTCCCTTGGCAATTGTTGAGGGCATAGGGTCTGCCTCCCTCGGCAATCTCAGTGGAGCTGCACGGGGTGGTGTTAATCAGACCTGGGAGATGTTCCTTGCAGGCTGCCATAGAGGAGTAACTACATGGGCTGCAGGAGGTGCAGTAAGGGCTCTCCTCATGTAGAGGCATTTTGGGGGGTTTGCCTTTTACCTTTCAATTTAATAACAGGCTGAGAGCTGGCTATTCAGCCTGGAGAAGTAAAGGCTCCAGGGAGACCTTAGAGCCCCTTCCAGTGCCTAAAGGGGGCTGCAGGAGAGCTAGAGAGGGACTGTGGACAAGCTCATGGAGTGACAGGACAATGGCTTTAAACTGGCAGAGGGAAGATTTAGACTGGATATCAGGAAAAAATTCTTTCCTGGGAGGGAGGTGAGGCCCTGGCACAGGTTGCCCAGGGAAACTGTGGCTGCCCCATCCCTGGGAGTGTTCAAGATCAGGCTGGATGGATCTTGGAGCAGCCTGGGACAGTGGAAGGTGTTGCTACCCATGGCAGGAGACTGGAACGGGATGATCTTGAGGATCCCTTCTAATCCAAATCATTCAACTATTCTATGAATGCAATATTTTCTTTATTTTTTATTGTTACAGTTTTGTGTAGTGGGAAGACAAGAGGCAAGGGGCATAAATTAAAACAAGGGGGAGCCAAATGGGTTGAGACAGTCAAGTATTGGAACAGGTTGCTCAGAGAGATTGTGCTGACTCTGTCCTTGGAGATTTGTCTGGATAAAGCCCTGACCTCGTGACTGACCCATTCTGAGGAACCTCTTAAGTTCTCTTTCAACCCGAGTTATTCTCTGATTAAAAAGTTAAATGTGTTAATATAAAAGTGCTATTTTAATACATATCTTAAGAGCGATTAAGAAAATGTCGATTTAGTTTGATTAAATCATCTGCCTCAAAACACAGAGTTCCTGTTTTTGTGGAAAGAGTAGAGCAGTTCTACAGAAACTTGGATCTGCTATTACTTACATATTTTTTTATTTAGTTCTAGAAAAATTTGACTTCTCCTCTGGAAATCCATGTGTAGAAAGGTGCAACACAGCCCAAGTGTAGCATAAGAACAATCTTCCAAGATAAAGAAGCAAACAAACCAAAAAAAATACAAGGTAATCCTGGCCACTCTGATCATACTAATTACTTTGGTCATGCTGAACACAGTAATAGTCAACAATTTTCACCTCTTTTTATAGCAGATGACGAAGCCATAAAAGCAAATAATTGAGAAAAATTTTATTCATTAACTGGGGTTGAATTGGGGTGATTGTTATAGCAATGAAAGGAGCAAAAATATCTTTGACGATAACCTTGTTTCCCGAGCTATTCACAGTGAGTATTCCTAAAGAGGAAAACCCATTCAGAAGAAAGCAACCTTACTTTGGAAATCTATCCAGCTACACATTTTGGTATTTGAGAAATAATTCATAGAAAATGTGTTTGACAGCTGATAGAACAAATCATGAACGCTTTTTTTTGGTTTATTTGTGGTTTTAATTTAAATCATTATTCTTTGATATCATTGTCAGTGTCTGGTCTTCAGGAATTCCAAGGATGAGAAAAATTTTAATTTTCGAGAGATTTTAAATATCACACTGTTTTATAGGTATTTCAAGTCTTGAGAAAAGGCCAAAATGATACTTTGTTTCTTATGTGACATAAAGGGGGAAAATGGTTTTGCATTAACATTTTTTTCTTCTTTACTTCCCATTGCTCCATCAATACCTGCTCACATAAAAACTAAATACATCTCAACTATTTTTCATGTGCTATCCTCCCTGGGACTCTGAGCAACAGAAATCATTTTGGGGATATTTATAAAGATGCTTGAATGAATTAGGACTATTTTTTTCTGGATTAATCAATTTGTAATAATTGTTAGATTTTATTCAGCATTAGGCAGAGTAGCCCAGAATTGCTCATGGATGAAAAGTGTAGTTTAGCCTTTTGCTCCATGGCTTGCAGCTGTTCTCATGGAAATTTTGCTGCTGACATGTGAGACAGCAAGCTCAAGGCTTGATTTCCTTCCCTTCATGTCTGAAAAACTATTCTTTCCGTAATTATTTGAAGCAATTTATAAAACCACCAGGAAAGAGATCCCTGCCTGCTCTCCACCTCTGGCAAAGGACTCCAGGCCCTGTGTGCCCTCATGTTGCCATCTAATACCCCATCCTTGGCTTTAGCCAGCAACCTCTTGTTTTCCTAGAATCTCCTCCTCCCTCTTATGGTCTTGAGGGAAAGTGGTGTGAGAAGCAAAGTGTCTTTTCTGGAAGGTTACAAGATGGTTTCATGGAAGGGATGAGATAAAACCGCAATGAAATCTGCAACAAACACAGAATTTTAATGGAGAACTTTCGAGACCAGGTAAACTTTTATGAAGTGGAGGGATGGGTATGTTTGCACGATTTGGCACAAAGGCGAATAAAGTAATTATTTTATTCCCTCCGTGCATTGCACAGAAATTGCATCTCTTCATGCATCATTCACAGCTCCCATTACTGATACCACAACATCTAAATTATTGTGAACATCAACAAAACAAACACCACTTTTTCCAGATGAAGTATTGAAATCTTGAGAGCGGATGTAGGTTTTGTTTCTGCTGTAACACTACACGCAGCTTCCAGACCTGATCTTGAAAAGTATAGAATAATGAGTATTCTTGCCTGAATGTCCTATTTTTTTTCCAGAAATGATGCTAATTTGTGCTAGGAGCAAGGGTTACTTCTCATACTCATAATTTCGTGTGTTGCTTTAATGGGAGAGGCAGGCAGGCTGCAAAAATGGAGCAATTTCACTGCAGTTAGTTTGTCACTGGCCTCCAGCTGTTGTTGGTTTCCTACAGCTCAGCAATGTGAGGTCAACTGAAATCATGTTGTATCTGGGGAGAAATGAAGAGGCTTTGCGTGGCAGGGGAAGATACAGGCAGTCAGCACACACAAAAAATTGTTTACAAAGTAAAACAAAGCCTCTCAATTCAGGCTGTGTTTTCCTGGGGTGCTCCGTGTAGTGTCTGGAAAGGAAAGGTGGAAGAACAGGTTGTCAGGCAGGGGGATATCTTAAACCTCAAGATTAAGCTCCCACTGCTCTTATGGAGTCAACTTTGAAGGACACTTGAAGGAGTGGTGGTAGTTTCTGAATGGAAAAACCTGACTGTGTGCCTCTAACGTGATCTTCTTCTGTGCCTGCTCTGCAGTGATCCACCCCAGGAAGAGCCCTCCACCAGAAGGATCATTGCACAGTCTGCAAGTGGGGCTGCACTGGCTCAGGAGTTCCTGACCCTTTACTGAACTAAGAATTTCTTCCCAGACATCATACTTCAAAGAAAATATTTTAGAGAAATCTCCTTGCAAAGCCTGGACTCAGGTAGCATTCAGTGGATGGACTCTATCCAAAAGCTGGCCAGATTTCTTCATCAAAAATGCAAAACGTTTTTCTAGTCTATTCTCACTTTTTTGTTGTTCTGGCAAGAAGGCATAAAACACAAACTTTGTCAGATCAAGCAATTCCGTGCTTCATGTCAGTCAGTACTGACTCCGTGGGTCACAAATTAAACCCTCTAGGACACTGCTCATTCCTGTGCTGGCTCCGCCAGGATGGACTTCCCATCTGAGTACTTCCATCCACATCAGTTAATTTAATACTTGATCCTCCTGTTGCTGACAGCTTCCACATGTTCGATGTTGCAGTTTGATGGGTTTTACTGTCCCGTTTCCCAATATTGGGCTGAACCAGAAGAGTAGGGTTTTTTTCTGAGCAGCTCAAGAGCATTTAGGATAATGTGCATCTCAAATGAGGTGCTCCAACAAATACACTCATAAGTTTATAGAGGTTTGCTCACATCCTATCAGAGTATAATAAAAAAAAGCACTGAGCAGACTTCTCAGTGAAAAAGGTATTCATCATATCTTTTTTTTTTTCTTTTTTTTTTTTCTTTTTGAAAACTGACAGCTCAGAAAGTTGATGTTCTTAGCCATGCATGGGCAAACAGTTGTTTCATTTCCGTAGCTTACCTGTTTCGGAGTTACTTGACTTCCTTTCTACTTGTTTCTATCATTTGGACAGAATTAGTGACAGGAAGAGAAGCACGAAAAATGGCTGAATTCTTGCTACCTGGTACCAACAACTTCCGTAGGTTCACTCAGGAATCCTTGGCAGAGATCAAAAAGAGAATTGCTGCCAAAAAGAATTGTCGAAGAAATACCCTAGAGCAGACAACTGAGGAGAAACCACGTCCTCAGCTCGACCTAAAAGCTTTCCAGAAGTTGCCAGCTCTCTATGGAAATCCTCCTCCAGAGCTCATTGGGGAACCACTGGAGGATATCGACCCATACTACAAAGATCATAAGGTTAGAGCCAACCAAGATGCTTGGATTTTATTTTTAATTAATTTAGTTTAATTTAGTTTAATTTAATTTATTGTATTGCCAAAAGTTTCTGTGGGCAATCTATCAAAGAGTTTTGGTTACATTCCTTTATACAAGCTCTCATCCCTTTCTAAGTTGAACAATGCAGGCAGTTGGCACAGCTGAGTGATGTGCTGTAATCTTTTAAAAAAAAAGCTTAACTTTGAATTTTAGGAATGAAATAATACGAAATTGATTGACAATCATTTTTAATCAGAATAGAAGCAAAAAAAATAAACTGGATAAAGGAAGAGAAGTGGGGGTTGAGGAAGAAATAGTAATAAGAAGTTATAATAATTTTGTTCATTTGATACATAATTTTGTAAATTTTCCTAAATTCCATAGTTTCGAACAACGTGTTTCACTCCATCTCAATGCTTTTGTTCCACTTACACATACAATAAATGACAAAGCATAAAAATTATTTTAAAACAATTACTGATGAATCCTTAAAACCTCCTGACTCAGGCTCCATATTCCAGTCGTGACATATTGAAGAATATTATTTTCAATAACAAATAGAGAAATGGGAACTAATCCATTGGGAATTACGCTTTTTTGCTTGAGAGGAGGCTAAGCATTGAACTAATTTCTATAATCTAAAAGCTTGAGGATGGCTGTCAACAATAGCAAACGATGATGAAGGCTGCAGTTC
Source organism: Oreocharis arfaki (assembly GCA_013398015.1). Classification (NCBI taxonomy): domain Eukaryota; kingdom Metazoa; phylum Chordata; class Aves; order Passeriformes; family Paramythiidae; genus Oreocharis; species Oreocharis arfaki. The sequence goes on along the minus strand of VZRR01005064.1, from coordinate 12,738 downwards.
TTCCTTGCACCACTGTATATCTTGACTCAATGAGGGGTTCATTCTGTTTTAAGAGAATAATCACAAGCAAGGTTAGTTCTGTGCATGGCTCTTTGCAAATCACAAGCTTGAAAAAAGAAGTCTGTGCTAAGGAATATTTTGTTGCCTGAATGTTAAAGGGTATTAACTCTTTCATCAGTTTCTGATGGAAGGATGGCAAAGTTATACAGAATCTTTCCAGTTAACCAGGGTAAATTGAAATTCAAGCTCTTGTTCATGACTGATTCAACAGGATATAGCACAAAATATACATTCTGTGTTCAGCTTCCTGAAAAACTCTTTGTTTATTTTTAAAAGGTTTTCATAGTGCTAAACAAGCAGAAAACAATCTACAGATTTACTGCTAAACGTGCCCTATGGATCTTCAGTCCCTTCCATCCAATACGAAGAAGAGCAATTAAAATTTTAATACATTCATATCCTTTTGTTGGCTTTATTCACTATTCACTGTTATATTGATTATAAAACCCTACATAATCCTATGCTTTCCTATTTTAGAGTATTGAATTAATCTGGTCTTTTCCTCACTACAGATAGATTCTAACTAGGAATCACCTTAGATATTATTAGTGTTTTGGTGCTCTTGTGATAGTTAAAAAGAAATTGCTTTGTGAGTATTGGGCTTATTTAGCCTGATTTTCTACAGATTTGTGTTTTGAGCTCTGAGATTGATTTCCTGATGTCTCATAAACAAGTATCTCATTCTGAAGCCTTTCCCAGTGAGAAGATTGATAAGATCTCTATACTCTTTCTCATCTTGTTTACCCAAATGTGGGAATTAAATTCAACTCACCTGCAAAGCTGATCAACCATTGGCCAGTTTTGAGAGAAAAGGTTGAGATAGGCAAGCACACACAGGAAAACACACAGGAAAAACCAACCAAACGTGTAAACTTAGTCTCTTTGGGAAATGAGACTCAAAACGCATACATGTAGTACATGAAATTACATTTTTCCAGGAATGCTGTTGCAGGGGATGCCTTGGTAATATAAAGGTAATATGGATCCCACCTCATATATCAAATTTAGGGGGTCGGAATCACAAGTGTATTGCTCCAGTTTGGCCCTGGGGAAGGACACCTGAGCAGTTGCTCGGGGCTGAATCAGACTCAGAGCAGAGTCTGTGGTGTCCCTGTGTGGGTTTTGGATTTCCAGCCATCTCCTGGCTCTGTGGTGTGAGGTAGCTCCAACAGCTCCGAGGCTGTCATCGTGGCAGGGGGCAGACATCCCTGGAAGAGCGACGCCTCTCGTCTCAGGTTTCCTCTGGGGAGGAGCTGTCTGACGCTGCCATTTCGACACGAGTGGCCCAGCTCCTTGTGGCAGCTGGACCATGCCTAGAGCTAAAGCCAGGAATTTTTTTTGTGGGGATGGAGAGGATGGATAATGGCAAAGCTGGATGTCTTTCCCACACTCTTCCACCTTATGGATTGCCATCGTGTGGTATGACAAGGCATGAGATCCAACTCCAGAGTCATGTGCTTGAGCTTAGGTGTCTACACAGGAGGCAGCTGCCCAGGCTCCTGTCTCTGGGCCAGCAGGTCCCACATAGCAGCTGGGAAGCCCCAAGAGTTGGCTAAACATGGGCATCACAATATAAAAACCCCATTAATCTGTCAGAGAGCATCCAAAGGAGGGCTGTGAAGATGGTGAATGGTCTGGAGGGGAAGCTGTGTGACAAGCGGCTGAGGTCACTTGGTCTGTCCAGCCTGGAGAAAAGGAGACTGAGAGGAGATTCATTGTGATCTTCAACTCCTTGTGAGGGGCAGTGGAGGGGCAGACCCTGATCTCTTCTCTCTGGTGACCAGTGGCAGGACTTGAGGAAACAGCTGGAGCTGAGCCAGGGGAGGTTTAGGTTGGATATCAGGAAAAACCAGAGGGTGGCTGGGCACTGAACGGGCTCCCCACGACAGTGGTCACAACACCAGCCTGACAGACATCAAGAAGCGCTTAGACAATGCTCTCAAGCACACAATGTGACTCTTGGGATGTCCTGAAAAGGGCCAGGAGTTGGCCTTAATGATCCTGATGGGTGCCTTCCAACTCAGCATGTCCTATGATTCTATGAACTGGAGTTGTTCGAGACCCCCGCAATCATTCTGTCAGACTTCGTGCTGTCCTTCGGAAGAGAACAGCTTTGCCAGGTCTGAGGCAGGTTTGGGCTTCACCTGTGTGATTTGAGCAGGTGTTTAACTTGTATGCTATAAAATGAAACTAAAATTGCATCCTTCCACCCCGTGCTAGAGTGGTTGAGGGTCCTTTCTCCAGGCTTGCAATGCTTAGAGCAGCAGATCTGTAGTCAATAAAGAAGTCATGGACAACAACAGTAGTGTGTTATCATCTAACGTGGCTCAGAATCAGCGAATACCTGCGCATGCTGTTCTTACATGTGCTTTAAACAAAAAGCCAGACATTATGTCAGTGACTGGTGGAGTACTTAGTTACATTTCTGAATCCATGTCGTATTCTTTGCCTTCACTCCCACAACTTACATTATTCACCTTGTTTATCATGTGCACCATTTTAACTAACTGTGTATTCATGGCTCTGAATGAGTCCTCAAAGCCTTCGCCGCCTCCATGGAACACATATGTTGAGTAAGTATCTGTGGGTATGTATATTTTTTAATTATGTAGTTGTATTGAGTTATTGAGACTTGCTGCTTTCACTCAGGATAGCTTGTGGGAGATTTAAAAGGAAAGTTGCTTGTTAAAGGGTGTTTTAAAATTTATTTTTTATTTGAAGAAGTAGTTTATTTATTTTTATTTTATTTTATATTTATATTTTATTTTATATTTTTATATTTATTTTTATTTATATTTATATTTTTATATTTATATTTTATATTTTTATTAATATTTTATTTTATTTAATTTATATATAATTTATTTTATTTAATATTTTATTTTATTTATATTTATTATATTTATTTTTTATTTGAAGAAGAAGTTTTGTCTTTAAACCCAGTATCTACAATAATTTTGCTGTTATGGGAGAGAGTAAGAGTAGATTAAGTTCCACTGTTGAACTGGCTTCATGTCTGTTCCTCTGCTCCAATTTTCTCACTTTCTGAAGTTACTCAGTAATTATTTGCTCTCTATCAAGATGCATTTCCCCTTGTAACTGATGCTGATTGAGCACATGGGAGCTGCTGTCTTTTAAAATTCTGGCTAATTATATTGAAATGCTGAATTTTGCTCTAATAAAATGTTCTGTCTGAAGCTCTTGGCCTGCAGGGTGCTGTTAGAATGTAAAGCTTTTATCTTCAGTGCTGCCAACACCTGCAATGTTAAATCACAATAAATCCATGTCTTTGTAGTCAGTCTTGAAATGTATAATGCCATGGGTTTGTTTTGTTTTGGTTTTTTTTAAGAGACTATTTCATCTCTCACTTTTTCACTTTGGCAAAAAACGCTAGAATATGAATACTGATAATTCTAACACCTAACACAAAGGAGAAGATTCCTAAATACTTAGTATTAAAAAGAGGTTGAAAAATATTTTTTTACTATCTCATGTTAGATGACACTGAAACAGCTTGGAATGGCAAACCCTCACACAAGCAGGAACAAGACTCTGCATGGTATTAAAACACACCTCTCCAGAAGATGCTGAGATGCTTCTCTACCTATGAGATAATTAAAGGCTGGATCAGAGTTGTATCTGCTGTTGGCATCAACTAACATTCAAATGCATTTCAAGAATAATTTCAGAATAATTCTTTCCAAATGAAAAGGGAAGCACTACATCCATATAATTTCTTAGTGCATTTGCTGACTACCAAATGAAAGCCTTTTGAATCCTGTAGGGATATTGCTGCCTTCTTGAAATTATAAGTGCACTCAGTTAAGTCCAGAAGAGCTTTTACTGATAATTTTCCATTAATAAGAATAATTGCCATCTTAAATTGAAAAGCCTCTACTCCTGTATTCCTCTAAGTGTTTTAAATATTCTGCACAGAAATGATTGCTGTGTGCCCAAAGTAAATAACACAGCACATAACACATTCACTTGGCCACTTGAAACTGGAGGAAGATACAATTTTTGATCTTTATTTTAGCTAATAACTGGTAGTTTGGTGTTTCTGAAATTATGGGGACTCACATGAAAGAGTTTGGAAAAAATCATTGAACGCCAAGAAGCGTGTCACAAGTTGCACATTAACAGCCATGTCCAGGTTGCAGTTAGCTACTGTTTCCATGTGAACCAGATACTGATGGAATACACTGAAATCCAACAGTAGCCTGTTAGTTCTCTCCAGCATTGTCTCAGTTTGCTGGCCCAGACATTAAATAGTCTGGCTGTGCCTCTTCTATCGAGTGCTAATACTGCTCTTTCCTTTTGGCACTTTTTTCCCCTCCTTAGATTTACTTTCACTGGCATTTACACTTTTGAATCATTGATAAAAATATTGGCAAGAGGATTCTGTCTAAATGAATTCACTTTCCTTCGGGATCCCTGGAACTGGCTGGATTTCATCGTTATTGTCCTGGCGTAAGTGGGAACGTATAAAATATGGATTACCTGCCTTGGCTCTCTGTGCTGGAAGTTCTCATTGCTGGGGTGCAAAAGGCTGTCTGTGGTTTACAAACCAACCCATGGCTCCGAATTGCGCCTGAAATTGTCTAGAACATTGACTTTTCTCCTTGTTTAGCACTCACTGTATCACAATAATGTTTTAGTCTTTCAAGAAGGGATTAGAGATGGGCAGAGCAAGATATTTCCAGTGGTGGGTGTATGTGAGTGGATGTGTTTAGACTGGTGAAATGTAAGAGCTGGGCACAAATACAGACCTACTTATCCCATGAATGAAAGTATAATTTTGCAATTAAGGTGGTGGGTATAGGCACCAGGACAGTAGATTAAATTAGGGCTGCATCTCCAAAAATCATAGTTTAAGATTAATTGTCTGGTGATTAGCAAGCTTCTATATACTGGTTAAATGCAGCTGCAGAAGGGAGTTCAAAACAGTTCAGCCAGAATCTGGAAATTCATAATTTGGAGTGTTACCTTTGCATTTTAAATGAATGATATTTGAAGATGCTTATACAAAAGCAGTTGTGCACAAGCCAGGAGCCACCTCAGAGTGAAACTTTAAAAACCAAGAAAGGCATTTCTATTTTATAAGTCTTCAGACAAATCCTTGATATGTAGTTTTTTTAGTACTTAAAAAACAATTGGAAAGATTGATCCAAGAATGACCACTGTGAAGTAATTGTGCTGTTAACTCTGTCCAACCATTTGACATTTCACATCTGGATTTCTCAGGTATGTGGGAGCATTTAGTGACTTGGGGAGTGTGTCAGTCCTTCGGACTTTCAGGGTTCTGAGAGCATTAAAAACCATTTCAGTAGTCCCAGGTAAGAAATCTTATTTGCTGAGTATTTTCTCCTACTTACAACTCATTCTTTGCTTCATTCAAACCATTGGCCTTTGCCTTTTTTTCCCCCTGTATCCTTCACAGGCTGCAGACACAGCTGAGTTTGTGAACACAAAAAGTGTCTCTGTTCACAATGAATCAAGTGTTAGAAAGGATATTGAATATAGTTTACTTTCATTATGCTTTTAAAGATACTGTTAGCACTTTATAATGTCAGTTTAACACAATATTCTTTAGCTGGTCTGTGAGTAATGGTTCTGCAGAAATAATTCTAAATATTGAGGGGACTTTACTACTGATCTTACATCATCTATCCCTGCCAGGGGAGGCTTAGATTGCATATTACCTTCAAAAATTACCAGTGTTGGAAGTATCATTTGAATCGTGCATGTTACTTTTCATGGATAAAGAAAACTAGAATATCTCTGGTTTGCCACCTTTGCATGAACCTTTTTCAGGGAATAAACAAAAAAAATCTAAAAATTGTAGGGACAACAAAAGGAGGAAAAAAATATTTTTCTCATATTAGTCACTCTCATCCCAAATATACTTGTATTGCAAATACACGTGCCACGTGTTATCCCGTAATTCTTACGCTTTGGCTTTATACACTAACTCTAATCAAGTATGATATCTGAATCTCAGTTTTTCATCCTGCTTTTCCTTTTCACACTGTCTTTTTAGGACTCAAGATCATTGTCGGGGCACTCATCCAGTCTGTTAAGAAACTCGCTGATGTGATGATCCTGACCGTTTTCTGCCTGAGTGTCTTTGCCCTCATAGGCCTCCAGCTTTTTAAGGGCAACCTCAGGCAAAAGTGCATCAGGAACACCACAGAGTTTTGTAACAAAACATGGGAAAGCTATGAAGCGTTTGCTAATGATTCAGGTAATTTTTTCTCCTTAATTCTCCTCCAGATGATGATATAGACACCTATGCACATATGTACAACTGCTGTGAAATACGCTGATGTTTTGATTGATATTTTGATGAGTAACTACCTGATAATGGCCTTCTGAGTGCCAGAGCAGCTCGCAGGCATCCAGGAATGCACTCCTTCCCTTCATTAGAGGAAAAAGCACTCCCAAATTTTCCAGTAACATCCAGATCTGTTTCCCCGAATGAAATGACAATAACTGAAACACACATTAGCTCATTCTCTGTTGCAATTCCCCAAAGTTCACCTTTTACTACAGGCTGAAGAGCCCATGCATCTTCATTTTCCTGCCCAGTGAGAACTGATCTCCAACTTGAAACAGAGGAATTTGTTGAAAAGACAAATTACTTACTACTTGGCATCAAATTTATCTTAGTTTATGTCTTATATAAGATATATACAATATACACCTTTTACATTTATACCTTGGCTGAGGCTGGTGATGGAACCACGGAGCAGAGATCTGAAAATGCATCAAAGCACTCTCAGAGGAACAACTGTAAGATGCAATTCAGAATAGCAAAGCCTCGTGCTAAAGGAGAAGCCTCAATAGATGTGAAAAATACAGACTCAAAATAATCAATGTCTGTGCCAGAAATATGAAGAAAGCTTCATCACTGAAGAAAATCTCCCCCCAGTGAGTTCAGACATAGCAGCAGTTGCACAGGGAGAGAAGAATTGTCCCAGGAGAACTGCTGAAATACAGGAAAAGCCACCCAGAATTGCTGTTTGTCCACACTCTGTGTGGGAGATTTGTTCAGACAGGATTTCTTCAATAACTTCATAGTCTAGGGAAAGAAAGTGTAAAAAAGATTTTTGAGGAAAACATTTTTTTTTCTTGTTCCTACCAAAAGACCACACATGAGAAACAAGTAATTTACATGTACAGAATGCTGTAAAATTCATAATTGAAAGCAAACTTGAAAAGGAACCAAGCAGTGACTAGAACACTGCAGCAGAGACCATGGATGTGACAAAGTTGGACTGAAAGTGCTGAAGAACAGGAAGCAAAAGCATCTACATTTTACTATTTACTTAATGCAGAACATTGAAGCTGTACAAAGGCAATGGCCTGGAGAAAGTAGAACTGAATAAATTAAAAATCTGTGCTGCTTCACAAGCTTTGTGTTGTTCAAATCCTATGCCAAAAGGAAGAGGAGAGCCCAGACAGGTTTAATACATGGTAGATTACTTTCTTATAGGATTTAGAATGTACAGCACTACAAGCCCAGTTTTCTATAAAAACTATTTTTTATATATATTTTAATGGACTGCTTTAGTCCTAATTCTGTGGGAAGTTCCTATCTCCCACATGGAGAACTATATGTTATTATGATTATCCAAAGCTCAGTCACTGAATTTTCTTAAAAACACCTTTTTTTTTTTTTTTT
>VZRR01005061.1:0-32854 GCA_013398015.1 Oreocharis arfaki | reverse complement strand
CCTCCCCGTCGGCGACGCGGCGCTGCGCAGCCTGCCAGCCCCTGAGCCGGCCGGCGGCGCCTTCCCCAGCGCCGAGGCCACCAAGCCACCCTACAGCTACATCGCCCTCATCACCATGGCCATCCAGAGCGCGCCCGAGCAGCGCATCACCCTCAGCGGCATCTACCGCTACATCATNTACATCATGGGCCGATTCACCTTCTACCGCGAGAACAAGCAGGGCTGGCAGAACAGCATCCGCCACAACCTCTCCCTCAACGAGTGCTTCGTCAAGGTGCCCCGTGATGACAAGAAGCCGGGAAAGGGCAACTACTGGACCCTCGACCCCGACTGCTACAACATGTTCGAGAACGGCAGCTTCTTGCGGCGCCGCCGGCGCTTCACCAGGAAGAGGGGCCTCCGGGATGCACCGGGCACTGAGGGAGATGAGGGGCGCGGGAAGACCCCCAGACAGCAGGCGCGAGGGCTGCCCGCTGCCCCGCTGCCTGAGGAGGGGAAGGCGGAGGGGGGCTACACCTCGCCGTCGGCCACGGGACGCCTGCCGAGCCCTGCCACTCCGTCGGAGGGTGCCGGGCTGCCGGGGTGCGCTGAGCCCTGTGCCCGGCGTCAGCCGCCCAAGGCCAGGCAGCCCTGCCTGTACCTGCCGGACATGCCACAGCCCAAGGGGCCGTTCTTCACGCCCCCCGAGAGCCGCCCGCCCAAGGAGACTGTCTTCGGGGGGCTCCCGGCGGCGCTGCAGCTGCCCCGGCCAGGTCAGTACCCATTGCCCAGCGAGCGCCCGGCCCAGCACCAGCACCCTGCCCTGCTGCCCGCTCTGCTGCCCACCCAGCACAGGGACCCCCCGCAGGACTCGCCGGCCACCCCAGACACCCCTCCGGGGCAGCTGGAGGGCAAGGAGCTGGCTGCCCCTGGGTTGGGGCCGTGTCAGCCATTCGGGCAGGTGCCACCTGCATTCCCTGGCAACCTCCTCGGCACGGGCAAGCCCCCCTCATCCTGCTTCCTGGAGGGAGAGGGCTACACGCAGCCCCACCTGCCCGTGTTCGGCTCCTTCAGCCGGCCGGGCCCCGAGGCGCTGGGCAGCAGCTACCAGTGCCGGGTGCAGGCGCTGAGCTTCTGCATGAAGGAGCGGCCCTGCGGCACAGCGCTGGAGCATCTCCTGGCTGCAGCCCCCCCGGCCCCTGCCGCCCCCCGCCAGCCACCCTTCGGGGCCGTGGGGCCACGGGCAGGTGAGCAGAAGGAGCCATGGGGGCCGGGGACAGCGATCTCACTGCAAGGGGGTAATGGCTACCCCCTGGGGCTGCCCCCCTGCCTCTACCGGACACCCGGCATGTTCTTCTTCGAGTGAGGGACTCCCCACTCTGGGACAACACAGCACCCAATAAAACACATTCCCCAACGCTGCCTCTGTGGTCTCTGTGCCCCATTTGAGGTGGGCAGTGGGCAGGGCCAAGCTGGGGACCCTCAGCCCCCGCTCAGGTGCTGGCTGGGGGACACACGTCCCCAAGGCCACCTGGTACAGCCCACATCCCCACCAGTCCCTCTGTCACTGACTGGATGGCGAGGCCATGCAGGGATGGGGCATGGCCTGGGGCAGGGCACCTACGCCCAGGTCCTGTGTCCCTGGGAGATGCTGGGGACAAGGTTCTGCCACAATGTGGGGCCAGGAGCCCCTGAGGCGCCATCCCGTGGTAGTTTGAGGGAACTTTGTCCCTTGAGGTCAGGGGAATGTGCTGCAGCAGAAGCTACCCCCCAATGGAGCCCCACTGTCACCTCCCTGTGCCCGGGACCCCTCCAAGTTTCTGACTTTGGACAGGGTGGCACACGTGGCACAAGTGGCACCAGCCTCAGTGTGTGGCTCTGCAAACGGACCCGTGCTGCCCCAGACAGACTGTGGGGAGGCACCAGGGGTTGTGGCACGGTGTAGAGGCTCTGCTGTGGGGGAAACAGGCCTCCCTCCCCTCTCTGTCCTTGCTTGTGGCTGCGTCAGTGCCTGGCTGGGATTCCAACTAGTCCCTGCAGACTCCGAGACCAGGGCAGCCCCAAAGATGGGCTGTGCCAGGGGCTGCAGCTCTGATGGGAACAGCCAGGAAAGTGGATTCCTCCGACCTGAATCATGCAGGGTGGCTGCCAGTGAAGAGGCACCAGCTGAGTCACCGCTGTTGACACTGGGCTGGGCACAGGGACGTGCCCCAGCTGGCCAGGCTGGGGGACACTGGAGTGGGCAGGGCCCTCACACAGTCCCAGGATGAGACCTGGCCACCAGCCCCGTCCCACACACCCAAGTCAGCACCTCCGAGCAGTGGAGTGGGGCCAGAGTGATGCTTGCAAAGCAAGGGGCTGTACTTGTTCCCCTCATCCTGCCAACCCCAGGCTGGGAGAGGGAGCTCCCCAGGAGCAGCAATACCCGGACCCCAGGGCACAGCCAGCCCCAGGATAGACACAGGGCTGGCAGGCGCTCTCCACGCTGATGTGGGGACCAAATTTCTGTCAAAGTCCCCCCAGCTGCCCAAGGCCAGCAGGACTCCAGTTTGGCCAGTTCCAGGGGTCTCTGCAGGGGCCGTGCTGGCACGGAGGGACACTGCCGTCACTCGGGGACCAGGAGCACCGCGGCCGCGTCAGCTCTGTTATCAGCCCCCAGACGGCTGCTGCTGGGCCGTGGCTGTGTCCCAACCCCGGGCAGGGCGGGGGGGGGCCTCCCTTCATCATCGGGGACCGCCACTCAGCCTTGGGCCTCTCTTTTCTCCCTTTTTTTTTCCCTACCCAGTGGAAAACAATATTTGAGCGCCTACATCATGCTGGCGTCTCCGGAGCGGCCGGCGGCGAGCGCGGCTGACCTCAGCCCCCTCCTTCGCACGGTCCCCGGGGGCGCGGGAGGAAGCGAGCGCCGCAGCCATGCCCAGGGGCCGTCTGGTTCCCACGCAGCGTGGCCGGGCCCATCGCCCGCCCCGGCTGGGAACACACGGCCCCGGCCCCGTGCTGTGCCCGGGATGGGGTCCCTGTGTTGGGAGCAGTGTGGCGCATCCCACTGTGCCCCAAACTGCAGCAGCCGCTGGGGATGGGGACTCCCGTCCTGCACAGCCTGCACGGCCCGGGAGCGCAGATCAGAGCCATGTGCTCTCCCAACGCTCCCCTTTCCCGCCCTCACCCCGACTGCCGGTCATGGACCCGCTGTTCTCCCAGCTCTGCCTCCTCCCTGCCTCGCTCCCGGCTCGCTGTGGGTGGCCTGGCCCCCTGCCCGCTCGCCCGCTCCCATCCTGGGCTGTGCTGTGGCCGGGATTGTGCTGTGCCCGGTCATGGGGCGAACCTGCTGCCGCTGCCAGGTGCTGCCAGGTGCCAGTGGTCTGCCCACTCCCCTTCCCTCCCTGTTTTGCCTGTGGGGCTCCCTGTTTCTGCAGGCAGAGTGTGTGCCACAGGAACGGGGTGCATGGGGAGTGTGTGTTGCTCTGGGCTCCGGGGATGGATGCTGAGGACACACGTGTGCACACCCAGACTGCACTGTGCACCTGTGGGGGTGATGAGGAGCCCACACACAGGGTATGGGACTGGCTGCTGTGGCCTCTGCTGGACCAGGGGCATCCCTGTCCATTGGCCCCAGTGGGACCAGTCTACTCCAAGCAGCTTCAGGGGCCCATGAGCCCTGTCGGCTGGGATCATGGGACGGGATCACGGCTACTTCCATGGGTGTCAGCCTGGTGGACCCGCTCATCCAGCCCCAGCGTGTGTCTCTGTAGGGTCCCAGGGTAGGAAGGAGGGGGCCAGAGAAACCAGACTGGGGTAGGGGTCCCCCACCCTGGGATGTGCTGGTGTCTGTGCATCCCTCTGCCTCAGACATGCACACACAAGGCTGTGCTCAGGAACTGATCACCTACAGCAGCTCAGAGTGCCAGGAATGTCCGGGGCTGATGGTCCATCTGGAAGTCCCATGGCCACCCCGCAGCAGGGCCTTGCAGCCCCTGTGGCCAGCCAGGGCCAGGGCCGGGACCGGGGCGACGCGCGGCTCCTGGGGCCAGACAGGAAGGAGACGTCACCGCCGTGGAGCATAACTCAAACCAGATGGGGCTGCACTGGCGTCCAGGCCTGCGGGGTGGTCACCGACAGGAACCGGTCAAAGGCTGCCGGCAGGAAGCGGCTGGGAGGGACGCCTGCGGCGGGAGCCGGAGTCCGGGCTCTGGCAGCCTTAACCACTTCAGGGCCAGCCACAGCTCCCCTGGGCAAAGGGGTACAGGAACCCCCCAGCCCTTGCCTGGGCATCCCACCCCATGTGGGCAGATGCTGCAGATGTGAGGACACCTCTGACTGGCAGCTGATCCATCCACCCATCCACGCATCCATCCAGCCACCTCCCCTTCCCCCATCCCCCTGGGGTGCTCAGAGCTGTTGGGTGTGGAGACCAGAAACCCTTGGCACTACGCCTGCACAGCCCTGCCCAGGACGTACCAGGTGGTCCCTGTCCGCAGCACAGCCTGGACCCATTCCCTCTCCCACAGCGATGAGAAGCTGCTTCCCATCCTCCTCTCACTCATCCTGCCACTGCCAGGCCCCGCAGGTGGGAGCAGGGCCTCCCCAGCCCCCAGTAGAGGCAGGTGTGGGCTGTGGGCAGACCTGTACATTTATTTACAAGAAGGCGAGCGCTGTGGAGGGCTCCGTTATGGGGCAGAGTCCCACCAGCCCTGGCTGCTGCCTGGTGGGAACAAGCCTGAAGCCCCTTCCCCTGCTGCAGCCGGTGGGGGTGAGGGGCAATGTCTCCCTGTGTCTCTCCTCAGTGTTTTTCCAGCAGGCACAGAGGGCAGAGGCAGCTCCAGAGCAAACACACAGCCTTGGCTTCGAGGGGCTCGGCCATGGCAAAAGCCAAAGCTGGAGGACCTCTTGCCAAGCCCCGATCCCCTCTCGCAGCGGGCAAGGCTGGATGCTGCAAATCCCGGGGGACGCCCATCCTCCGGCGGCACCGGAGAGGCACGAGGGGCGCAGGCAGAGAGGACGGGGATCAGGAAAAGGCGCGGGAGCGGGAGCAGCACCCCTCTCCCAGTCCCAGCAGGTCCCGCGGAGCCCCCGCAAGGGGCGGGGAGCTGGCGGCCGCGGCCGGAGCGGTTCCGGTGTGTTGGTGGTCGGGTGAGCGGTGCCGGCCGGAGCGGGGAGCGCGGGCCAGCTGCTCTGCATTAGCCCGCCTCGCTCATCGCGCTCTGCCGGGGACGGGTGAAGCAGAGGTTGTGTTTTTCCCCCGCTGGCAGAACCGAAGGGCAGGGAGGGCAGGAGGAACACAAAGCCTCCTTCTTTCCTTGTAGGCTCCCAGCTGGGGACGCCGCTGGAAGCGTGCTCGCTGCTTCCTCCCTTCCTGTGCGAGCAGCAGCTCGGGGCCAGCTCCGCTCCCACATGCCCAGCTGGCCAGGAGGAGGTGCTTGAGCCCCGGCTCCGGTGCCAAGGTACCAGGGAGAGGGTCCGCGGTGCCCTCCAGCATCATCGCCGAGCCACAGAGCTGGGAAGGGAGGTTGGGCAGTGCGGGGGCCAGCGGCAGCGAAGGCAGGGCAGGGCTGCGGCATTTACAGGCAGAGAGGGCACATTTTGAGTCCAAAAGCAGCAAGCACCAGATGGCCGAGGCAGCGGCATCACACCGGAATGGCCTTCCTCCTCCGAGGGCACGGGAAGGAAGCGTGAGCAGAGCAGAGACGCTGCAGGTCGGGCAGCACGCAGCCGGGCCAGGGCCAGAGATGAGATCAGGAACCTCCACTCCGGAGCAGCCTCACAGTCTGAGGAAATCCCGACGGGAGCATCGGCTCGGTGGGAGTGAGGAGGGCTGGAGCCTCAGGAGCCCCAAGGCCACTGCGAGCACCCCCAGCGGTGATGTGGTCCTGAGCGCAGTGATGCCGCCCGGGGTGGGACCGGCTCGGCAGAGCTGCTCCAGACTGGTGGGGGTCCCTCTCAAGTGGTTCCTTTCTGGCCTCGGCTCCCCTGGGAGCCCAGCTCAGATGCCCAGGGCTGTCAGGGACCCTGAGCTGGTGATCTTCCTGAAGCGGTTGGCAGCACACACTCCGATGAAATTTTTCTGTGAAAGGGAAGAGGAAAGATGCTCATCCTCTGGGCAAGGGCTGTGGCACCGGAGGTTGAGCCAGACCCTGCTCTGGGGCCTGACGCTACTCCTGCCCCTAAAAGCTGCTCTTGAGATCGGCTCAGGAGTAACCACCACATGCTTGATGGGGGTCTCACCTCAGGGGCATCCATGCTCAAGGGTCCCCAGCCCTGTGTCCCAGCTGCAGCAGCATAGCAAGACAGAGCATTCTCCGTGCTCCAGATGCCATCCCCCAGGACAGGCAGAGTCTGGCAGCCCCCTCCCAGCCCCCTCAGAAGCTGCTGACTCTCATACCAGCCCCCCTCACCTTCCAGCGCCGCCTCATGACGTATTTCTTGAGCAGCACTTGGGACTTGAGCCGCCGGTTGGAGCGTTTGGCCTTTTCTGCCAGATTATTGAGCCAGGGATGCTGCAGGCACTGGTCAGCACTCATCCGAGCACTGGGGGCGAGAAGAGCCTGCGTCAACCCAGCTCGAGCCCCTCGCCCCCAACCACCCCCTTCTCCAGCCACTCCAGAGCCCCCAAACCCCCATAACCCTGCAGAGAGGAACCAGACAGAAGGATGTGCCCAGGGACTGGTGGGGCTGGGCAGGGTCCCGAGGGGTCCAGCACATCCTGCTTGGGACAGGTGTCCCTGGAGGGATGCAGGGCTCTGTTGGGGACAACCAGAGTGGGGCAGAGCCCCATGGGGTTCATTCATCCCTAGGGGATGCTGCAGGTCCTGGTGAAGAGGCAGCATGTGGTACCCAGGGCAGCTCTGGGGATGCCCACCCCAGGACCCCATGGCCACTGCCAGCCTCACACCTCTTATCCTTGATGATGAGGTTTGAGACGAAGTCCTTGGCCTCATCAGAGACGCTCTCAAAGGTCTCCTCATCGAAGTACCAGTTGGCAGCCAGGACGTTGTTGAGCGTCTCGGTGTCATCGTCACCCAGAAAGGGGGAGAGGCCGCTGAGCCTGGGGGTGCAGGGAGGTGAGGAGTCAGGTGCTCTCAGGCTGCAGCACCTCCCAGACCCCCTGGAAGAGAACCAGTCTGACCAGTGCTGCTCCAGGGATGTGCTGGCACCATCCTGTGCTCCTGCCTGCAGCCGGCCTGAGCCTCTTCCTGCCCCCCAGCCCCCATGGCCGTCTCCCTATCCAGGCCCCCCCACCTGCCACCAAGCAGCCAGGTGCTTGGGGACAGCTCTGCACCCAGGAGAGCTCTGTCCCTGCACCACAGCTCCCCAGCACAGCACTGGCAGCCCCTGCCCAGCCCTGACGTACAGCATGTAGGTGATGACGCCCATGCTCCACATGTCCGTGGAGTAGGAGACTTGCTCGTAGTTGACGACCTCAGGGGAGAGGAACTCGGGAGTGCCAAAATTCACCTTCAGCTTCTCGCTGGGATTGTACCTGCAGCCAAGGGGGAGTTGCAAGTCAGCAGAAGGGGGCAGGCTGCTCCCCCAAACCACTGCCTCTCTCTCAGCAGATGCTGCCCTCCTCAGCTAGTCAGGGAGAGCCGCGGCCAAAGCAATGGCCTAGAGCAGGTCCTGGGGCTCCTGGTACCCCAAGGCACACAGAGATGAAGGGAGAAAGGGCACAGAGAAGAGGGATGGAGCCGAGGGAGAAAACCTCACCTTCGAGCCAGCCCAAAGTCGATGATCTTCACCATGTGCCCCGTGGCAGTGACGCAGAGGATGTTCTCAGGCTGTGGGGACAGGGTGACATTGCCCCACCACCGAGAGAGGACATCCCCACTGCATGGGTCCTGCAGCTGACCCGCACCAGAGCGATGCTGACCCACAGGCACCCCTCCCACAGCTAGCCAGTGTCCTGCTGTCACCCTCGGCCCTGCCATCGTCAGCCCCCAGCCCCGCACCTTGAGGTCGAGGTGGAGGACGCACATGTGGTGCATGAAGCGGATGCCCTCGCAGATCTGCCGGACGAACACCATGCAGTCCACCTCTGTCAGGTGGTAGTCATCGTCGATGATCCGCTCAAAGAGCTCACCGCCCTCCACACTGCATGGGGATGGACCATGGGGTCGCTTTGGGGGGGCTCCCTGCCCCAAGCCATCCTCCTGCAGAGCTCCCTGCCCTCCTGGGGACCCTGGCCCAGCTCCACCATGGAGATGCAGAGCAGAGCCGGGGTGGGATGTAGCACGTTGGGGTTGGACAGCCCCAAGGAAGGCACAGGCACTCACAATTCCATGAAGAGGATGATCTCCCGGGGCGTTTCGATGGCGTCGTAGAGCTGGATGAGGTTGTGGTGGTTCAGCTGGTTCATCACGTCGATCTCCAGCAGCACCATCTCCTGCAGAAGGAGCCCCGGGATGGTGTGGGGTGTCAGCCCTGGCTGTGCCGCTGGGACAGGCTGTGCCCCCACACCAGGGGGGCACACAGAGCATAACGCTGCCACCCCCTGCCCGGCATCCTTCAGACCTTGTCCTTTGCTCCCTGCTTCCGGATCACTTTGGCTGCCAGCTTGAGCCCCGTCTCCTTCTCTGTGCACGTGTGAACTTCACCAAACTTGCCCCTGGGGAGGGATGGAGGGAGAGGTGCCCACGCCATCAGCCACCCAGGCTGCTGGGGATCCTCACACTGCACTGTGGTGCTGCTCTGCACTGTCCGAGGCACCCATCCTGCCCGAGGCACCCACCCATCATGACCAGAGGAGTCCCACCGACCCAAAGCCTCTGCCCAAGGCCGGAGGGCAGCTTGGGACAGTGCCAGGGGAAGCACTGGGGCCCCTCCTTACCCCCCCAGGATGTCCTTGGAGTTGAGGCTGAACTGGGAGCTGACGCTGGCGGAGCGCAGGGTGACGGTGCGATGTGCGAAGGGCGCTGGTGGCGGAGGGACATCGTCTGCCCCGAGAGAAAGGATGAGGTGAGAAGGGAATCTGCTGTCCAGGGGACCCCACTTGTGGGTACCCCGGGCTGCCCTGGTGTGGGGTGAAGACAGGCACCCAGCCAAGCCTGTGGGTGCAGGATGTGGCCAGGTACTGAGTGCTGGGCTGTGAGCCAGGGGTTCCTGGCTGGGGCTGCCCTGGAGGATGCAGCAACCCCTGAAGGGTCCCTCGCTACTGCCCACGGCATCACCCTGCTGCATGGCACCAACCCTGCTCCATGGCACTCACCTCACTCCATGGAACCCATCCCAATGCATAGCACCCACCTTACTTCCTGACAGCCACCCCACCATCCCACATGTCACATTTACCCTTTCCAGGCCATGTCATTGTCCGTCACCTTCTTCAGTCCAACCCCCCTCCACGCCACCACCTCCTGCTCATGCTCCCAGGACAGATCCCACTCTGGGCACCCCATGCACCCATTCCTGAGCCACCCTTTCCCAGGCAAGAGCAGGAGCTGGCCTCACAGGGACCCCCACAAGCACCCACTGCCCCCAAGCCCTGCCATCCCCACAAGGACAGTGGTGCAGGATATGAGGACATGCTGTCCCCTGCCACCAGCCAGTCACTGTCACTCCCCGGGCTCCTCTTCCTCACAGTCAGTGTGGTCAGAGCAGACCAGGACGGGATGCGACGTATTTAGCCCTGTTTACAGTGAAAGGGGAGCTCGAAGGCCACCAGGCAGGTGACAAGCCAAGGACAGGAGCTGGCAGCACAGAGGGCAGTATGGGCAGCAGGCAGGGCCATGGGGTTCCCAGGCTGTCACTCCACAGAGCATCCAGGGGGGTGAGGAAAAGGCAGGTACCTCATGGCCTTACCCAATATGGCAAAAGGATCTTCCTTCCCAAAATCAGGGGTGAGGTAGGGGCTGGGGGGTGGCAAAGGTGGTTGCACCCCAGGTCCAGGCTGCTCAGCAACCCCAGCAGGATCCGGCGCCTGCCCTGTGGCACTGGGCAATGTCCTCTCCTGTGGGGTGCCGGGGATTTCCAGGGGCTGCAGGTCCCCCAGGGCTGGTGGGACAGAGCCAGGCTTTGTCGGATCCTCTTTTGGCTCCACCATCGTGGTGGTCTCCTCTTCTATTGTCTCCATCTCTGCCACCTCTGCCCAGGGCTGCTCCTCCCTGGAAGCAGGAGTGGGAGGTGAGCAGAGCCCAGCCAGCAGCTCCCGAGCCCAGCACCCAGGGACCCAGGGCTCCCTGGAGCAGCGAGGGGGATCCCCCCCATCCCAGGAGGGTGTGGGTACCTGTGGCAGGCAGCTGGGCAGCTCAGGCTCTGCAGCAGGGCCGGGCGCGGGGGCTCGGGGATCATGGGTGGCTGTCCTGCTGTCTCCTTGGACACTTCCTCCCCTTCACCCTGAGCCTTCTCAGCAGCCATGGCCGCTGCCTCCGTGGGCTCGGCAGCCCCATCCCCAGCCTCTGCTCCCTCTGTGGGAGGCTCCACCTCTGCAGCTTTCTTCCCTCCATCTCGAGCCTTTGCAGCTACCGGGACCTTCTCCTTTGTAGGATCTTTCCCTCCATCCCCAGCCTTTGATGCAATTGTGGATTTTTCCACCTTTGCAGTTTTCTTCCCTCCATCCTGCACTTTTGCAGCTGCTGGGGACTTCTCCTTTGCAGGCTCTTTTTTGCCTCCACCTTGAGCCGTTTTTGCAGCTGGTGATTTCTCTGCCTTTGCTGCTGCCTTCTCTCCATCCTGAGCTTTGGCAGCATCTGGGGCTTTCTCCTTCGCAGGAATTACGGCTTTCTCCTTCACTGGAGCTGGAGCCTTCTCCTTGGTGGGTTCCTCTTTACCTCCAGCCTTTTTAACTGCTGGGGCTTTTTCTGCCTTTACTGCTTTATTCTCTCCACTCTGAGCCTTTGCAGCAGCTGGGGTTTTCTCCTTTTCAGGCTTGGTTTCAGCTGGGGCTTGCTCTGCCTTCGCATCTTGCTTCCTTTCATCCAAAGCTTTAGCAGTGGCTGGGACCTCCTGTTTTGCAACCACCGTGGGTTTCTCCTTTGCAGGCTCCCCTTTGCCTCCATCCTGAGCCTGAGCTGCAGCCAAGGCTGTCTCCTCCACAGCTTTTGCCTTCCCTCCTTCAGAGTTGGCTGCAGCCAAAGCCTTCTCCTCGGTAGGCTCTGCTTTTCCACCACTCTCAGCCCCTGACCCACCAGGGGCTTGCTCATTCTTGGTCTTGTCCTTTCCTCCATCCTGCACCTCAGTTACAGCCAGGCCCTTCCCCTCCACAGGCGCATCCTTCAGTTTCTCAGGCTCTCCCATAGCTGGAGGCTTCTCCTTCCCAGGCTCATCCTTCCCTCCATCCTTAGCCTTTGCAGCAGCTGAAGCCTTTCCTCCTTTGAGCTCTCCTGCAGCCGGAGCTTTCTTCTTCCCAGGCTTATCTTTCTCATCCTTCCCTACACCCTGGGCGTCGGTGGCAGCCGGCACCTTCCCCCCGATGGATGCTGCCTGTCCTCCATCAGATGCTGCCTGTCCTCCATCATGCTGCACAGCCGAAGCCTCCTCTCCCGAAACTTCTTCCCGGCCATCCCGGGGCTCTGGAGCAGCCAGAGCTGTCTCCTGTTCCGGCTCTGTCTTCCCTCCTCCGGCCTCTCCTGCAGCCTTCTCCTGCCCAGGCTCATCTGTCCCTCCGTCCTGCGCCACGGTGGCAGCCGGCACTGTCCCCGCTTGGGGCTGGGCAGCCCGGGGGGCTGCAGGTGCTGCGCTGCCCTCGGCTTCGGGGGGGGCCGTGCCCACCGCCCCCCCAGTGTCGGCACCATCCGCCCCTCCACCCTGCTCCATGGGACGCTCCAGGCAGGAGGCGGCTGCCCTGCGGTGCTCCCGGTTCGGCGACGCTCCTGCGGGAGAGAAAGCAGCAGCTGAGGGCTCGGCGTACCCGACGCCCCGCAGAGGGGACGGCAGGACTCGGGCAGTGGCTCTGCTCCGGCAGGGATGAGCTGCTGCCATCCAGCCGGGAACTGTGCCCCGCCGCCCAGCCGGCGGCTCCCGGGCTGGTGGCACCTAGCCAGGGCCCCCACGTGGCCACCAGTGCCGGCACCGTCCCATTGTGCCCCGATATCTGCCCCGCGGTGACTGATCGATGGCCTGACCCCGGCACCTGTCACCGGCTGCCTGGGGCCTCCGACGTGCAAACAGCCAGCGCGGCGCGGCCAGGGTGACAATTTAAGGCCACATCCCACCATGGCAGGGCAGGAGACAGTGGCCCTTGCCCCAGGCTGGCAGTGGGGATCAGGAGAGGTGAGCGTTCCCAGAACAGCCCCACTACTGCTCCCCCTGAAGCGCACAGGAGATCCAGCCGTGCATGTAAACCCATCTGCTCAGGGGCCACACAGACCCCCAGACCCGGCAGCTGCCGGCACTGCTCATCCCCCTGCCCAGGGGTAACCAGCTCTGCCAAGGTGCCCTGTTGGTGCCCACGTACCTGCGTTGGGCTCCAGCCCAGCACCTGATCCCCAAATCCCCATTCTGCCCTGGGCTCCACTGTCCTCCTGTGCCCGGTCATCTTTCCTCACCCTGCCCCGAAACACCCCCCCTGTGCAGCCGTCCAGAGGCCAGGCCAGCCCAGCCCCAGAATAAACCCACCAGCGGCCATCCCAGTAAAACAGGGAAGTTGCTTGCTGGTCTACTGGAACAGGAGGTGTAGCAGAGCAGTCCTTGGGAGAGCGTTCCCACGTCCCAGAGCTCGGCACAGGAAGCCCGTGGAGACGGAGGTGTTCTTCCCAGGGCTGGGGGCTCCACTATCCGCAGGACCCCCCACCACCATGCCCCACGTCAGAAGCCGTGGAGACCCCCCCGGCCCTTTTACCTGGCTCCTGGTGCAGTGGGTGGTCAGGGGGGCAGCATCCGCACTGTGGCAGCGCCGGAGGGAGCAGCCTCTTCTATCTCGGGTGTAACGGAGCCGGATTAGCGCGGGCAGAGGAGGATCCCTTACAGCAGCGGGAGCCGGCCCGCTTCGCCTTTCCCAGCACCTGTTACTGCTGGAGCCCATTCAAAGGACACGCCACTCTCGCCTGTCCCCCGTGGGCTGGGGACACGCAGACAAGGGGCAGGGGACAGGGACAGACTTGCCTCCTGCTCCAGCACAGCACCACAGGGAGGGCTGGCGCTGGACACAGTGGCACCCCAAAACCATCCCACGGGGGTGGCCTGGGTGAGGTGGACAGGGTTCAGGTGGCTAAGGCACTCCAAGGTGCCCACAGGTGACACAAGGTGGCCACTGGCCAACCCACGAGGATGGTGGCTGGGAGCAGCTGGTGATGGTGCTGATCCCCTGTGCTGCTGAGCTGTGGCCAGCTCTGCCCAGTGGTCCTCCAAAGGACCCTGCGCTCTGTGGGTACAATGTGGCACCTCTGGGCACTGCCACTGGGCCTTGATGAAGGTGACAGCAGCTGGGAACTGGGCACTGGCCAGCAGCTGCAGCCACCCTTGGGAACCAGCTGAAAGATTTGTTTTCTGCAAAATAAAGTGTTCTGCAATTCAGGGAAGGAAACAGAGGAGCTGGAGGCTCCAGAGGGGTTGGGCTGTGTGTATGGGTGCTGCACAGGCATTGCCAGCTCCTTCTAGAGTGCTGCACCCCAGGACACACTTCAGGCACTGCGTGGGGCTGGATCCGGGTGTTTGCTGGAGGAGTGGGGCTCTCCCCAGGGCCGGGCTGGCCGGGTGCCCCCGGGGAGGCTGAGGTTACCCTGGGCTCCTCTGGCTTCAGCCCCTGCCAGCTGACAACCTGGTCCTGCCTCCCAGGTCCCCATCCCACAGCCACACACAAAGCTCAGGTCCTGCCAGACACCAAACCTAGCTGCTTAAACCTTGCTTTGCTTTCTCCTTAGTTTAAACCTCACCCGTGGCAGGGCTGGAGGCTACGGCAGCAAAGGAGGTGGGGAGGCTGCCCTGGTCAGTGCCATCCATGCTGGAGCTGAGTCAGTGCCACCAACAAGCAGCAGCAGCCCCCCAAGAGCAGTGCTCACTTTGCCTGCAGCACCTCTCAGGAGGACCAACACTGCCCAGGCAGTGCTGCTGCTCTGCATTGCCAAATCCCAGCTCCCAGTGGGCCATCAGCATCTGTGTACCATGGCCTGGGGTCAGACTTTGCCAGTGGTTCAAATGTGGCATTGAAAGGCAGACAAGCCAGGATGGGAGCACAGCTGTCCCACCTGACCCTGCCCTGGCCTCAGGCACCCACCACCAACACCTTGATGCAAGAGCAGCACTTGCTCAGCGGGACACAGCCCGGGACCCCTGAGCAGACGTGTACCTCTCCTGCTCCAGCCTTCACAGCTCGTAGTTGTGGCTTCAGCAAGGCCAGCTCCTTTCCTAAAATCCATGGCAGGACCTGAAATGTGGTGAGGACCAGCAGGGATAACGCAGGAGCAGGCACACAGCTCCAGCTCGCTGATGTGCTGATGCAGTTGCGTACAAGCAGAGGCTGGAGCATCAGCAGCATCCACAATTCTTGGTGACAATGACACCCACGCTGCCCAGTCCTGGCACAGCCACTGCTCCTGTGACGAGTGGGAGGCCCCCACCTTGGCGTCTGTAGGGCCACAGTCAGGAATAACTGGTCAGAAGCTGTGCCTGGCCACTGGGGACTCTGCCCATCGACTGTCATCGCCAACATACAGTTTGGAATTGCCTCTCCCCTCCTTCAGCCGAGGGCTGCCAGGCACCTGGAGGCCACCAATGTCACTTCAGGCACGTACTGCCACCACTCCTCCAGCCTTCAGCTCTGCACCCTCCTGGCAAACCGCAGGTGGAAGCAGCACATCCATGCCCAGGCATGAGGCAGGACCCCATGAGCCAGAGCCATGCCCCACAGCCCCCTTGGAGCTCTTGGTGTGGTGGACACTGGGATAAAATTCTCCAAGGAGAACAGGAGCAAGCACTTGGACACCAGCCAGCCTTCCTGGGATGCCTGCAATCTTCCACGCTCCCTGGAGCAAGGCTGGTCTGGGCACAAATCCTTGGGACAAGGTGAGGAAGCAAAGCCCTGGGCGTGGGTACTGGGGAGCCATGGTTCTCCAAAGGCAATGGGTGACCATGGTTTGGCATTATCACAGACAAAATTCATTTGTGGGCAGAGAGAAATAAGCTGAAACCAGACCTTTGGGAAGGAGGAATTGTAGAATTGAAGGGCAGTATCTGTTGCATCCGTGGATTTCAGATGCCTTGGTCTAAAACCACACGCCCCACGGAGCAGCACAGTGTTCTGGGGCTCTGCAAACCAGCCACCACCCAGGCTAATCAGCCTGGGCTTGGGTTTTTTTTTTTCCCTTCCCATTCAGGAACTGAAGCCAGAGCCTACATTGGCTGCAGCTGGGAAACAGCCTGTCCTGGGGCTATCTGGCAGCGCCTCAAGCACGCTGTTCCCTGGCGACGCCGTTGTCACAACTGCGGCAGCACACTTTAACCTTTACGTTTACCCTGGGAAGGGAGGCTCTGCGGGGCCAAAGCCGGCCCGTTCCCGGGAAACCCTACACCCCGGCTAAATCGAGCAGCAGGGCAGGCTGAACAACATCCCCACCTGAATCCCAGCCATGCTGCTGAAACACAAACCTGTCTGGCTTAGCTGCTTCCATCGGTACCAGGGCTTCCACCACGAGCTGCCATCGTGGCATGACAGGTGCCAGCAAGGTGATGGGGAAAGACAAGGAAAAAATCCCAACATCATCAAAAGAGCATCCAGAGGAATGTGGACACCAGCAGCAGCAGGGAGCACCAGGACCTGCCCAGGTACAGGGGGTCCTTACCAGACTCAGGCCAGGTCACACACTCCAAGGTTTCCCAGTGGAGACAGAGGGAGAAGCAAAGCTGTCATGTGAGGGCATCATCAAGCCTTGTCATAAGAATGTATTCACCAGATAATTTGATCTTGCAATTCAACGTGAAAGTCCAGGAAAACATTGTCTGCCTTTTAGTTCCAACTCTAGTCTGTGTTCAGATCAAATTATTTTGATAACAAATTGAGTACAGCTCAACTAGAAAGGGAGCAGAGGAAGATTTTGTACCCATATCTCCCCTCACCTCCTCCCACTCCTTGCTCTCAAGGCATGCACATAACAGTGATGGGCTTTGAGTACTGGGATACAAAAATGTTTTTGCAAATCCACACAGGGAGAATATAGATTTTACATCAGTTTCTCAACCTACCCTGACTCTAAAGGCAGGTGCTGGAACAGCACTTAGTTAAATCCCAGTCTGTTGCTGTCATCCTGTAAATTTGTTCTCCCCAGCACTGGAAAAATCACCTACCACCATTTCCCTGCTGAAGCCTTGGCCAAATCCCATCCTCTCCAAGATCCAGCTCCTTCAGGACACGATTTCTACACACTTTGTGCTCTAGAACAGCTTTCCCACCATGTCACCACTTCCCTTCTAATTAAGAGGACAGGTCCCACACCCCAGCCCGTGAGAACCTGGTGGGTGACTCCAAGCTCATACAAACACCCCAGACCCTTGAAGGCACAGCTGCCTGAGGTTCCTGCCCCTGTTTGCAGTGCATGGGGAATACAAGAGGCCATGGCTGGGGGAAGATGTAATGTCTTTTATTAGACCCAAATGATACCATTGGGGAAAAAATACTGCCAAGCTGTCAGGCACACAACCCCTTCCTCAAGGCAGAAGAGGCCATGTAGGGCCATCAGGGAAATCCAGCTGCCTCATCCTTCAGGGAGTGGTGGCTGCTCTAGTTCCATGGCCTCATGATCCTGCTTGCCTTCACATTCTTCAGCAGCTCATCATCATTCCAGCTTCCCCCTGACTCATCATAAATATTTGCTGCTCCTGCTGCCCACACGCTGCCTTCTCCAGAGCTGGCACTCGAGGAAAAAGCAAGGGCTCCCTGACAGCACATCTGAGGTTCTGTGATGTCCCCACCCAGCACCAGATCACAGGGAACAGCTCCATGACAGAAATGGGGTTAAGGCAGACAGGTCAGATCCACATGGCGTTTAGTTTTCAAGAAGAGGATGCTAACATGTCCCCTATGCTCCAGCCACTCCTGCAAATTGTCACAGCAGCAGTGACAGCAGTTTTTCTGGCTGTCCTGTAACTCAGCTCAGTGACACAGGGCTATCAGCAAAGTCAGAAAAATGTGTCTGAAGGCAGACTGGGGTGATCAGGTCCAGCTTTTGGGCCAAGCTCTGCCACAACAACACAAAGATCCTCAAGAGAATGGAAGGAAAAGCTGAAACTGGAGCAAAATGGAGCCGTGTCTGAGCTCACCCTTTCCAAGAACCCACACTGCCACAGGGTCATCAATCCTTTAGTGCCAACATACTTCCCCAAGCCTCTTGTTCTCCAGTTCCTCAGTTACTAACTGCACAAACCCTTTAATTTTTTTAAAGAATCCCTGTATTTCAGTGGGGGTGGCTTTTCCTCTTTTAATCCCAGCACTGAAGTTTGAGGCTGCTGCTCTTTGAAACACTCCCATAGAGACCCCAGCTGTTCTGCAATGGCATCTCTTGAGCATCACACTTTTTAGGAGAATTCCTGCAGAAACATCATCCCTTGGGTACAATAAATGTTCATCTTGGAATTTAGGTCTCCGAGGACTTTCTTCCACACTGTTACCTCTCTCACTCTAGGAGTAAAATAGCAATTGCTTGATGTACTTTGGCAAGAATGAGACAGCACCTCTAGTTGGAGTTTAACATCAAATTTGAACTCTTTTTCCACCCAAAAATCTGAATAAAAAGCTACACACTGGGAATACTTCTTCAACAGTATCCAAATTCAGAGGAAATGAAAGCAAACACTTTCCATAACCACCAAACAAGAAAGTCTGTCCAATCAGGACAAATTAATTCTGTATTTCCCTTTTTGCCCCTCTCTTCTAAACAGCACAACAGTAGCAAACAGCCCTGCCCACGGGTGTTTCAGCAAGATGTAAAGGTAAGAAATCAGAGCACAATACTAAGTAAGAAATAATTATTAAAACTTTAATCTAGATGTGTCCACTCTTCACAACGCCAGCAGTTTTGTCCTCCAGCACATTTGAGCACTCAGGCTATATTTAGCTCTGCTCGCTGCCCAAACTGGCCAGAGATGCTGATGGCTCTGTAGCCAAGAGACCTGCACTGGCAGGAGCTGAGGCAGCAGCTCACAGCAAGTCACTTGCCAGATAAATGGTTCCCCAAATAGAAGAACTTCAGCTATAAAACAGCAAGACAGTTTAATGGTCTAATATACACAGAGAGCTACTTTAAAGCGTGGGCAAGATTTATATTTGTGGTCATCTAAACATCAACAAGAAAGGCCAGACCCGCACTACACGGGCTTGAAGGAACCTCACATCACTTAACACAATTCAAGCTTAATGCAGACTAAAAGGCTATAAAACAGACACTTGAAAATAGTCCTTAGTGTACAAACACAAGGCAGCTCTGCCAGATGTGCACATCTGTGTGGTCAGCCTTTACCAAAAACTCTTCTGCTGGAGAGGGCTTCAGCCCACTAGCCAGAGACAGCGAGCAGATTAGGAATTTTTATTTAGTTAGTTACACAATATCTGTATGCAATACCAAAACTCAGTTTAGTCTCTAGAGAACACGGGGTCTGTATATGCAGCAAGGCCAGGAGGCACTGCTGAGATGTCATGGGCTCAGGTGGAGTTCAACTACTCCGTACAACAACAGAACCAAACATAGGAGTTCAGACTGAGCAGTCGTGGAAAAACAACTGCTCCCTCTCTCCTACCAAGGGAGTGGAGAGGGATGGGATCTCCCTACTGTTATCATGTGGATGCTCATCAGCACCGGAATCTGTCTGAGAAGTTGGGAGACTTTGGCATAGTCAGTGGCTGATCACTGGGCTTCACTTCCAGGCTGCGATATTTGCGTATCGGGTTTGCCTTGTGAACCTGCGAAAAAATAAATATCAGCAAGGGCCAAACAATGCAAATGGTTGCAGTTATGATGAAGCTGAAATTTGCAGGTGAGCCGTGGAGGAAGTGAAGGCAGGCATCTGCCTCACACCACCCTGGGCACTGGAGTGAGGTACTGGGAAAATGCACGGCACACGTTGGCGTTGTGGGTTTTACTGAGATCATTCTGCTTTGATAACTACACATGTGCAGCTCTAAAACTCAGCCATCTCAGCACAGCTGCCTTCTTTGTTTGCATAGTTTTGTAGGTTTGGTTTTTTTAAAACCAGTTGTGAAGTTAGTGAGTCGTCAGTTTG
The DNA here is from genome assembly GCA_013398015.1 of Oreocharis arfaki. Lineage (NCBI taxonomy): Eukaryota > Metazoa > Chordata > Aves > Passeriformes > Paramythiidae > Oreocharis > Oreocharis arfaki. Next base: position 13,738 of record VZRR01005061.1, on the reverse strand, counting down.
CAAAAGGGAACCTTGAAAAGGCAGTTTTGGCACAGCTCACCAGTGATATTAGCTCCTTAAGGATATTCCCATGTTCCTTTGGGTTACTTTACAGCCCTTGCTCAGAAACAGCTCACTTACCATTTCTTGTCTTAGCTTAGCAATTTCTTCCTTTTCACGCTCTTCTTGTTGCTGCCTGATCTGCTCCTCATACCTCTCCCTTAAGGCTTCTGCATCCGCCAATCGCTTTTCAAATTCTTGCCGTTCTTTTGCTCTTCTTTCTGTTGCCAGCTCAAAGCTTTCAGGAACTACAGAACCAGAAAGGCTCTCTAAGTTTAGAAATAGAGGAGATAACATTGGTTCAAAGACAGTCAGGTAAAGCAGAGCAGTACTAGCGTCAATGGAAGCCTCCCTTTGGAGAGCTTCCCCTTGGCAAGGGTGGTTAGGAGATACCTCCAGGCTTCAGGAAAAGAGAAAACTTTACTCCCAGACGTGAGCAGTGTTAATGCAGACGTCACCCCATCACGGGTGTTCTCAGGGGAGGGAGCAAGCACACAATTGTTAGTACAAACAAATTTTTGGCTGGTTTTATGCCCTACAAGTCTCAGCCTACCCAAGCAGTAGATGCCTTCATCTCATTAGAAAGAGGAGGGAAAGAGTGACAGCGCTGCAGAAACACCAGCTGTCTCTGCAGGGAGCTCCTCACATTCTCAGTACCCTTATCCTGAGCTGGCACACATCAATCATGTGCCAATTGCAGCAGAGCTGCTAAATACAGCTGCCATGCTGGAGCAGGACAGGGGGGTGGAGAGGAAATCCCCCTGCTCCCAGGGGACACAAGCTGTTAGGCAATTAGTTGATTAAATGCAAGGCACTATTGGCTGTGCTGATGAAGAAGAGGCAACAGCCAGAAAAAACATCACTTAATTGCATCAGTTCTGAGCTATCAGCCAAGCCCGTGTAGCAAGTACTTGTAACTCTACCTGATAGCATCTTATGCTCCTTTTTGGGCACAAAAGGCTCCTGGTACATCACTGTATTGGGACGAGCTTTAAAACATGCGGCCTCTTTCTGCCTTTTCAAGTCTTCTTCAAGCTGCAAGAGAAGAGAGCACGTCAAGTGCCAGGCAGAAAGAGACCATCTCCCTATAACCCAGACTCCAGCACACTGGAAAAGCCATTTTTGACTTAGTCAAATCATTTCCATAGAAAATTACATTAAAGCCAAAAAGTGTCACCCGTTGCCCAGCAGTTGCTTTGCCAAAAATAGCCTGAAGAAAGTTTCAGGTGTCCACTGCAGACTTCACAGGAGAAAAGCAGTATATTATTTACGTGTCAATAAATTCCTGGAGATAGTCAGCAAAGGGATTCAGCTGCACAGAGCTGCTGCTTAGAAAACACCCCACAGCTGTTCGTACAGTTGTGGTAAATCCCATCATTTACCATTAAGTGAGAAAAATAAAAAAACCCCATTGACCAATCCTTAACCCACAGCCCAAGCCTCACGCCAAGTACAGAAAAATTCCTTGCTCAAACTCAGCTACTGATTCAATTCAAGTAGGACACTTTCTGTAGTCAACCACAACTCCATCAGCTGCTTTAAGTCTGGTTATTCCCATTATCCTTTTCATCCTACCTGCTGTTTCCAGCTCTGGAGCTTGGCAGCTCCCCGTTCATCCACCTGCAGGTGGAACGGTTCAGGCTGAGTTGGGGTTTTGACCTTCTTTTCTGGCAGTTTAACTTGGTCAAAGTAAGGCAGAGGCAGAGCTTTGAACTTTGGCACCTGAAATAAACAACTCGAAATATTTCTTGTCCTTTCCTTGGAAGTTTAATAGACAACAGCAAATCCTGCCACACTTTTTTTACTGAAGGAGTGGAATCCAAGGTAGCTTTTAATTCTTACCTCTTCCTTCTGTAGTTCTTCTATTTTTTTCTCTTTTTGTATTTGTCGCTCTCTGTCCCGGGCATCGAAAGAGAAGGGGCAAATTTCCACATGCCTCTGCTCTGGCATTTTGGGTTTGAAGGGCACTCCATAATGTGGCATAGGATTAGCTTTGATCACAGTCACCTCCTCTTTTTCCTAAAGAGATATCAGCGTTAGGATCTGATGTTTTACTTTTGTATAGGCTGCAACTCCTGCCAAGCAAAGCCACAAAGAGCTTTGAATGCACTCCTTTAAGGGGCACAGGAGAGTCATGCAAACAGTGGACACTGCAAAAATTAGGAATCCAACAAGTACCAATTTACTGGCATCCTGAACCACAGGCCCAGTTCTTCCTTTTTTGAAACCACTCTCAATTCTAGTACTCAGCCAAATTAGACTGTAATTATTTAATATCCTCTTGACAAGAAGGAAAGGAAGAAGGGCATGAAGCTTTCAGAATGCTGCTCCCCACCTCAGGGAGAAGGAAGGTCACATTTAATATCTACCTTCTTTAACAGAATAGGGAAGGATGAGAAATCTAAGCAGTTCACTCTCCTCGTTCATAGCAGCAACACCTCAGAAACCCTTATCAGTGCCCTAGCATTTAAGTGATTTCATTTTTAAAGAGAATTCAGTTTCTGTAAAATGAGTAGCAATAACCAGATCGCTTGAAGTGAATGGCACTGGCAAAAATAACCAGTGGAGGAACTGCTCACAGGAGGGAAGGGGCTTCCAGCCCCAGAGCATCCTACCCACATCCAGAGGCACGGCAGGCACTGCAGTGGGACCTGGGCCTGGCTCAAGCCTCATCACAACTGTTACCTTTTCTTCCTCTCTGCCAGACACGCGGGTTCTGCTTTTCAAGGTGAAGGCTGGAGACTTGGGGATTGTAACAGGAAGTGCTTTCTTCTCTGGAACACCCTGTTCAGAAGAGCCAGTAAGGAGTTACTCAAGGCCAAGTGCCAAGAAAACACTACAGAGAAACAACCTGACAGCACAGGATGTACCCATTGTGGTTCTTACCTAATGACAGACACTGTTTACTAAGATCATTAAACACATAATGCCACATAGCTACAAACATTTTGAAGCTCATTGTCACTCCAGTTCCCAAGCCTGGGTGTTATTAAACTTCTTACCACAACATCCTCCAGGATTTTTGTGGGACATGGCCTGGAATGGAATTCAAAGCGCTCTTCCTCCTGCTGCTTCTTACTCTCACGCTCCTGAATCCTTTTTTCTATTTCCAGCTGAAAGCCAATGGGTTGGGTGAGCTCCTTCACAGCAGGTTTCTTGGGCAGGAGTGGCCCACCCTCAAAGATTTTGTGATTGAGTCCTCGTGCTTTGAATTTGTACCTATGCAGGAATAATGGAGACAGTCACCAATGGTACACTGTACATTACTGTGCAGCTCTAGTTAGCAATTCTTCCTTTGCCCTCAAAACAGCAAGATGAATAAGGAAAATCTTATGGATTGTTTCCTAGAAAACCAAACCTTCGCCTACAGGCAAGTTTTGAAGTACATGCAGGCTGCATTGCTATATTGGGTTTGCTTTACTCAACCCAAGATCAGCTCTCCTAAGAGCACTTTCTTCAATATGAATTGTTTATAGTTCACTTCTCTACAATCAGAGCTAAAGAACTATGAACAACCTAAAGGAATCTCAATGGTTTATGCTACTCATTCTTCTACACAAAAAGGGTGTTTCAGACAAGTGATATTTTGGTACCTGAAAAATATTTCCAGTGTGGTACAATCATCCCCTGGAGGACTAGAATAAGCCTTTACTTACTGTTGAATTTTCTCTATTTCCTCTGCTTCTAACTCTGCAGCAGTTTTGCAGGTGATAGGTCTCAAGCGGTGCTTTGTTCGGAGCACTGGGGTTTTGGGGTGTGTGACCCGAGCCTTCACTGGCTTTCCTGAACCTGAGCCTACAAATTCAAGTCAAGGAGACCAACAGTTAATGGCAAGGCCTGCAACAGACACAGGCCATTTGCTCAGAGCAGCCAAAGCATCTCTCGCTCTACCACCGCATCTGTGGACACAGCCAGGACCACTCACCTTCCTCAGATTTCCTGCTCCTCAAATGGTAACGAGGGGGTGTGCGCTTTTGGAATGCTTCTACCTGCTCAGCAAAGGACACATATTCTGTTGTGGCTTCTTCGAGTTTTCTTTTGTTTCCCTGGGACAGATTGAAAGGTTTGGGGACAGTGGGTCCCTTCGGCATTCGAGCCTGGAGACAGAAAACCACAGTCAGTATGGCCAGGAGGCTTTGATGACATTTCCTTTCCCCAAGGATGCACAGTATCTGCCCCTTCCTCTCACTGCAAACAAGGTAACACTTCACATTAAGCACAAGCATTAACAGTCTGAACATGCACAGGTTATATTGGGAAACTGTATCGAGCAGATTAGAGCATGAAGTGGAATGACTGGAAGAGCTGACGTTAAAGGGCTCCTTTTTCCACAAGGTTTCTTTGGAGTCTCGTGGCAACACAGACACACAGGAAGTTTGCAGTCAGGTTTGCACAACACCTGCCTCTCCTGTGGTAACCTCTCTGTGGGTCATCAGCCCAAGCATTGCACAAGCAGCAGGGAGGTGAGGGCAAGAATCAGTGAGCTGAGTGCTGGCAACACTCTGGCTCTCACCGGAGAAGGGGGATGCTTCCTCAGTACTGCTGCAAAATCCAGCTCCTTGTACTCATTCCCAGGCTGGCTTTCCACATTCTGTTTAATTCTATTCTCCGTGCAGAAGTGAAAATCAATTGGCTTCGTTACTTGACCAGCAGGTCTCTTCATGGGTTGTCCTAAAGGAAAAGAACATGTAAGGACTGGAAGCCTTTCGGTGTGGGGTAGGATTTGTGGAAATAAAAACAGCATTTAATTTCTAACAACTAGGTAAGTTTCAGACAACTCATCTTTCACTTTTCAAAACATGACATAATCCAAACACATCTGTTTCCAGGCAGTTTAGGGGCTGATCTACATTAAAAGGCCTCTAATATTTATTGCAAAGTCTGGAATGCTTGTTTTCAAAGGTACTTGCACAGCTCTGTGCAGCATTCTCCAGCTGAGCCCAACACAGCTTCATTCTGCAATTCAGGCAGAGCCCACCTGCTCCAGCAATAACTGCTTTCAGAGACTCCTCGTTCCTCTTCCGCAGCTCCATAACTTCCTGCTGCAACTGCTGCATCTTTTCCAGCTCCTGCTCCTCTGTACTCTTCTGCTTGCTAGAAGGTTTGGTCCTCCTGCAGAAGCACATTAAAAACTAAGAGATGCCTTCCTGCTTCCCTGGTTATTAGCACAATGTCAGTGCAAGGAACATGCTTATCTCCAACCTCACTGCAGGAGCATCACAGGTTATAAAAACATCCTCTTTGGAAGAGATCTGCTTGGGTTTTGTTTGTTCAAGAAATCTCACAGCTAGCTGCTGTTCTGCAGACCCATTTGCTGTGTGCATTCTGAATCTATTAGGAAGAACAACTTTTTTCCTCAAAAGAAAAGCAAAAGCTTTCCCGTGCACAGGTTCAGCTGGTGAAATACATTTCATCCTAATGTTGTTGCCTCTACACGGTGTTTACTAAATGTGATACCATCACATGCTAAGTTGAAGCTGAAAACACTCAGCCAGGACTGTCACCTAAATCAACTGTGATTAGCAGACAAGTCACAAGAAAGCCACGTACTTCAACATTGTTGGCGTGGAGGGCATGGTCAGTTTGCTTTTCCCTCTCCCTGGGGAGAGGTCAGGATCCTGCAGGGGCTCTGTCTTTGTGGATGCTTCTGTCACCTTCTCTCTGCTGCCAGAACTAAGAAAACAAGTAGTTAGGGCAAACCCCTCGAATTAACTGTGTTCTAAGTAAATGAACACCTGCAGTTCTTGCTGCCATGCATAACATCCCAACACCTGGTGAGGTCTAAGGTATGCCAGGCTGGCCTTACCTCACCCCAGGCCCAGGTACAGACCATTCAGCTTTCCCTCGTACCCTAAGGCTGCAGAAGGAAAGATTAATTACTGAGGTTTTGGAACTTTTCTGCAGAAGGGAGGTATACTGTAGATCATCAAGGTACAGTAGTGTTTCAAAGATGACACTTCAATTTCCTGACCTCAAGCTTATCACCATATGATACTTTAGTGGTTAAGTTAATTTGAGAAATATTTTAGCTGGGACTCTTTTCATAGCTAATGACTGCCTCATGACTTCCGGATGGATAAGTTCAGACAAATTTAAAGCTAACTGACAGACACTGAGTAAGAAGGTGAAGAAGCCCATGCTTGTTTCATTCACATCTCCAAACAGAGCAATTCCTTCAGCATTTACGGCCATTTCTTGTTTATGAAACCAGTACCAGCAACCAGTTCCAGCCACCACCCCCTAACCTTCCTGTAAGAACCTTCTCAGCCAGGTGGAAACCCTCAACAAAGAAACAATCACATCCCTTTTCCCAGCCCTAAACAGAAGGACTTGGATGACGTACATTCTCATTTTCTTCAAGGGTGGAACTTCTTCCTTATTATCCAGGGCATTAGCAATTCTCTCTGCCTTGATTCTGCCTGGCTGCTTGCGCTGCTGGGTTTTCCCCTGCTTTGTAGCCAGCCTCCTGCCCGCTCTAGAGTAGAACAGAAAGCAGAGATCAGTCTTCCCACAGATCTGAGGAGACACCTGACCTGGATAACACTTTTTATGTCAGTGCATCCCCTAACTCCACCACGCAAATTGTGTTTAACACAACAATCCAAATACAGCACAATTTATTAGAGTTTAACAATCCATAAACTAAATATTCCTTGCTATATATGAGCATGCAGAGCCCCTTGCATTCATATCAAGAATGAGTTCTGCCCAAGTCAGGCAGATATAAACAAAGAAACTTTATAAGCCACCTCAGTTTCAGATATCCTCACATTCCAGAAGCTCCTGGTGCTGCCGAGTCTCATTTGACAAGTATGAGAGACACTGCATTACATTTCCACCCCAGAGACTGTCCCTCCAGCTTAGCCAGCAGATCAGGTGTCCCAATACACGATCTCCATGCTGGAGAACTCCAGCCCCACAGGATGCCTCAAGAATAGCTAGAACTGCAGATCCTTAGAGCAAGGACCTGCTTAGTTACACCATCATCAGTAATTGTACAAACTGAACACAAGCATTTCACCTCTGAGGGGCCTCTGCAGGGGCAGCAGCTCTCCAGGTTGCCAGGGACCCAACGATGTTCTGAGGGACCGCGCTGGCCTGGGCACGTTCTGCTTCACCATCGCTTTCACCTGAGAAAGGGGCAAGTGTCAGCTCATCTATATACACATGTATAGAGAGCAACAAGTAAAATCACGGGAGACCTTGCAGATAACAGTTTATGAAGATGGCCCCACAAAAGCCAGACAGAGGCTTTTCCATTTTGCCAGCAAAAAGCAGGTAAAATTTATTCCCTCCCTGCCACACCATGCCAGCTTACTCATTGCTACTTCTTGTGATGGGACAGAAGACAGAATAACATCAGGCTTTGAAAAAGCAGGGCTGCTGTGTGAGGCCTTTGCCAGATTTTCTGCAGGAGGGACATTCTCCAGATTGGCTTTTTGGTCTGTAAGGAGAGAAAAGACTTTCACTATACATACTGTTAGGAATTGTTAACAACACCCCAGAATATCATTATACTCCTTACAAAGTCAAGTTACAAATGCCAAACTTTAAATACACTTTAAATACAAAAAACCAGAACAAAAGAAACCCCACGCATGATGAATGATGCAGTTAACATCATGATTAATTGGCACAGAAGCCAGGCCCAAAACAAGGATCACACCAAGGTGTCATCCAACGAGGAAACAACTCAAGGAGTTGGAAGCAACTTACCGAACCAGGAGTCTGCATTGTGTACATCATCCTCACTCAGAGTTGCAAAGTTGATGCAGACGTTTGGGACATCAAAAGAATAACGGGATTCTGGCTTAGACATCTTCACAGTCACACTGTCCCCACGAGTCCTCTGCCTGCACCACTACAGCCCTTTGGACAACAACAGGGTATCAGTGGAATCATCCCCCACCTCTTTTCCTCTGCAGGGTTTCTAGGGACAGGCATTGGGACAGCCTTTGTATATCCCCCCTTCTTGCACTTCACACCTTAGGGCGGAACTCCTCATGAGCAACGCAGAGTTTTGTTCTACTGCTGATCTGCAAAGCTAAGGAGATTTCACCACTGTTGACATTTGCAGGTTCAAAACAACCAGAAAGATCAAGTTTTGGTGGGGGTTTTTTGTACCTGAAGGTGCTAGAATTGTAATTTTTCAGAGGAAGTAAATCATAAAGCTTTTCCAGAGAGGGATTGATTTGCACTTCCTTCCCTCACCACGCACAAAGAAGGGTTCTTATCCTTACAGGATTTACAAAGCTGATGAGATTCACTCCAGAGCACTGCAATGCACAGCCTCTCTCTCTCTGAAGGGCTACAAACAAGAACTAATGACACAAAGGTGCTCTTCTGTAGAAGAAATTGATTTTAAAAGCAGAAGAGGGTTCTGTAGAGCATTGTTACTGGGCAAACACTCAGGAGGAGGGCAATGTCAGGCCCTCTTGCATTCCACAGCACTAGCCCAAGGCTGGCCAGGCTATAAACAAGCTGAGCACTGTGACCTGTGTCAAACAGTCCCTGCAGTTAATTAATGAAGCACTGACAGCAAGAGGAGTCCCTGTGTCAACAGGTGATATTAAACTCAACGGAACAGGAATAAAGCCAGTGACAGAGTTATAAACCCTGAAATTACAACAAACCCTTTTTGCAAAGGTGCTTTTGTGATGCCTTGAACAGCTGTGAGGCAAAGCCCACGAGGATGTTATAAAACACTCCCCAAGGAAATCACCTGAACTTTGCTTTTATGAACCCAAGCAATTCCAAAGCAGCATATTCCTAATCCACAGAGCCTCAGCCCTAAACCATCTGTCTAGGCAGACCACACATGGTTCAAAACCCAGATGGTGTTTCTCAATGAATAACAAAATGGTCAAGAGTAAAGCAAAACAAAGTTTAGGGGGTACCCCACTGGTCACAACCTGTGGCTCCCAAGGATGGGTGCAGAGAAGCTTCCAGCCCCCCAGAGCAGAACTGTGACAGTTAAAGGGAAGAAAGTCACTAGAGAAGCACCAGCTACACTGCTGGGAAGATGGCAAGGCAGGGCCCAAAGAAGGCAAACAGAAGAATTGGAGCCAAAACCAACTGTAACTGAGCTTGAGACACGGCTGGAATCAAATGCTTTCCTACTGCCCTTAATCAAGATAGAATTTCTGTCAACACTTCAGACTTTTTTAAAAATCAAATGCGTCATCTGCATTCTCCCCTCACCCTCTGCAGTCGGAGTCAGAGCTCTGGGCATCATGTTTCATAGCTACTTGTGCCCACTGCTACACTGCTGCCATTTCCAGCTTTTTACTGTGCAGAGTCCATATTCTTCCATAGTGTCACCACCCTCATCATCGACCTCATCGCTGACCCCTTCCTTCTCCCCTCTATCCCAGACAGAAGAGAATACTCAGGAAAAGAAAAGGATTGTATCACTGCCTCAGTTTCATACTCTGTTTTCTTGAATGAGACAACAGGGAGGTAAAAGTTATTGTGACTGAACTCCAGAGAGTCCATTTCAGTCAGATGAACTCATGGCATCCACTTCTCAAATCCCTACATATCCTCCAAGTCCTGCCTGGAACAGGATTGACGGTGAAGCCGCAGTTCACTGAAAGGCATGCTGCTCCTCCACCCACCGACTCGGGCTAGGACAGGGATCAGCCAGGAATGCTGCAGTGATTTATCGCTCCTGTGCCCACCACGAGGCATCTGCAATCCCAACAGGCTCTGCCAAGCACAGCCCGACACCCGCTGCCCACTCCCTGCATGCATTTTTAAACGCCCGGTCGTGATTTTGACAGCACAACTGCATTTATCTCAATCCGAAATTCTTTCTCTCCACCGCGGCATTCATCCACCAGGAGGGAGGCGTGGAAATTTTTCCTCATTAATAGGGACGTTCCCTAATTAGCAGGCACTGCATGCATTTCCCCGAGTGTGATTACAGGCATGCTGTAATCCTACATGGATTTAAAGCATGACCCTGCTCTCCCCACATCCATCACCTCCTGTGTCGACACGGGTGTCTGCAGCGAGCCAGCCGGGGAACCCTCACCCCCGTTCTGCAGGATCAGCTTTCACCTGGTTTGCAGAGCTGCTGGGGCAGGAAAGGAGGATCTGATCTTCTCACTTGCAAAAACACCCCAAATTCCTCTTATAAAGCAACTACTTAATTAAAACCTTAATTTTCTTTCGAGGTCTGCTCTCTCCCTGACCTAAACGTGCCTCCAGAGCAGCACGGCCACATCCACACGGAGGAATAGGCTGTGGGTTCCTGTGGACATCAGGTTTCTTTTGAGTAACTACACTTTGGCACGTTCCAGAAGAGTGCCTTGGCATGGTTTAGATTAGTTAGCTTTGAAAAAGGATTACACTAAATTGGAACAAGCATTCCTATCCCAGAATAAGACTGATCCAACAGCAAGTGCAATAGGTATTTTGGAATAACTTCACACCTCGCTCTAATCCAAATTAGCTTTAAAATACTGACACAATTCCATCACAGATGTGTTCAGTGTCTTTTTCTCAATGTAGCTGTGAATTTTGTGCCAACAGCACCCACTGCCAGGGCAAAGGAGCCTCCCAGCCATACAGGCCATGGTGCTGGAGATAGGATGCAGCATTCCAAGATGAGAACTCAAGGTCAGAGGGAGAGAGAATGGAGGAGTCCGAGTTTGGGAGAGTAACAAGGACAGAACAATAATAATAGGGACACAGACAGGTTGTGATAGGACAAGTGGGAATGGCTTCAAACTAAAAGAGGAGAGATTTAGATTGGATATTAGGGGGAAAGTCTTCCCTGTGAGGGTGGTAAGGCTCTGGCAAGGGTTGCCCAGAGAAGCTGTGGCTGCCCCATCCTTGGCAGTGTTGAAGGCCAGGTTCGACGGGGCTGGTCCAGTGGAAGGTGTCTCTGCCCATGATGAGGGGTTGGAAAAAGGTGAGCTTCAAGGTCCCTTCCAACCCAAACCAGTCTGAATCCAAAGGAGGGCAGAGACATCTGCTCTTTCTTGCCACCTTGCAATGTAGATAAGGCCCTGGTGAACTGGAGATGATGCCTTATCACAACAGCACTGGAGCTTCACAAGTTACAGATGTTACTTATGGCAAATCCTAACGGGATCAGAAAGCAGAAAAAACAACAGCAGACACACAAGAAGGCTATTCTAAGCTACATCAGCAGATAAACACTAAGCAAGCTGATCCACATGCCTCAGAACCCAAGACAGGCAACCAGGAATAAGCACGAGAAGCTTCCCCAAGGCTGAGGCAGCTGCATGGGAATGTGCTCCAGCAATTCCAGGGCTTTCTGCTGGGCTTCAACACCAGCTGCCACTTAAACACAGGATGCTGCACTAACCAGTGCAGCTTTAATTCAACCTGGCAGCTTCTTTATTGTCCTGCAACCCGGAGTGGGGTGTTCCTTTTATTGGGATAATAATCCAGACAAAGTTCCTGGATGCTTTTCAGGGGTTAGCGTGTAAGTTGAAGCATTAGAAAGGGCTGTGATTGCCTCTCTGAAGCTACAGTCCTGTCAGCACAGCCTGGTAAGAACCATCCCACCACAAAGCCATCACCTGAACTCCCTCTGCATGATGCCAACAGCCTCAGAAAGTCATCCTTCATCCTCACTTTTCCCTGAGCAGGGTTAAGTGAACACTTACAACACACTCTGGATCTACAGCTTCTCGCTCCTCTCTCGTGCCCCTTACTCAAAGTTCAACTGGGCTTTTCTGCAGCACAAAACCAACACTGGATTCGCCATCCCCCAGAACGCTGCTGTTCCATCATTTAATGCGCAGTCTGGGACACAAAGCCTTTAACTCTCCCCAGGTGAGAGACGAGCTCGCAGAGAGCTCTGCAGCCCACCCCGACCGGCAGCCAAGGGAGGGGTGAAGTGCTGGCACAGCCTTTGCTCTGCTAACGGCCCCATTCCCAAAAATAAACAGCCCTGACGTCTCGTGCTCCCTAAAAAAGATCCCACAAGTTGCAGAAGACATGAAGATGGGACATTCTAAGAATAGAAGTTCAAGGAAAAGTAAATTATTTTTAGCTAGTATAACCTCAACTAATTGTTAGATTAAGTTGAAGGTCCTCTAGTTTAAAAAAAGCCCCGCATAAAAATAGCTCCCCTAATGCCTTTTCTGTTCCTCGGGCCAGGTTTTGCCTGGTTGGCTTCCCTCCTTTTCACGGGAAGCAAGACTTGGGCTGAGAAGAATTAACAGAGGTTAGCATCGTGAAATACACTGCTGCATCACATTTAGCGACTGTTTAAAGACTGGAAACTTTATTTCACGCCCGAGGAACCCACCCCACCGTAAGGCAAACGCCGGGCGTTCCAATACCGGCGAGCCCACCCGGATAGCGGGAACCCCCCGCCACGGCGGCTCCTCCCGTTTCGGCTCCCCCAGGGAACGACGGGTTCGCAGTCCGCCCCCAGGGCCCCGTTACGAGCCAGCCCGCTAGGCACCGCGACAGCGGCTCCGGGCTGAGCGGCCGGAGTCGCCTTTCGCCTCCGTTTCCCAGACGAGCCCCCGGCCCCGTTACCAACACTTGGGCTCGGAGTAGGCCTAGGGAACAGCCGCGTAGCCACGGCCGGAGCGAACGGCAAGATATGGGGAAGGGCTGCGGGTCGGGGAAAGGGGGGCGAGGCCAGGGGTGCCCGGCCAGAGCCCCCCGGACTCACCTCAGCAGCGCCGCCGCCACCCCGCGCGGCGCCTCTGCCGCCGCCGTTAACGGATTTCAAACAGGGCTCCGCCGTCCGAACCCACCAATCAGTGCCGAGCACACGCCCTTGGCGCACGCTGATTGGTTGGGCCGCCTGAGGACCCGGATAAGCAGACGGCGCTCAATGCAGTTGCGCTCTCCCTGTAAAGCTTGATGGGAAATGTAGTACGTGCTCGTAGAGCGCCACAATGACCGGGCGACAACCGAACCACAACTCGCATAATGCACTGCGGGACACACTAGGCCAATCAGAAAAGGGGATGCTTTGAGTGTTGGTCTGGACCGCCTATTAGCGGCCGGTGGGCGGGACCCCGCGGCCAGTGTCAGCTGGGGCGGCCGCGGGGCCGGGTAGGAGCCCACCGGAGCTGGGCCTTGGTACTGTGGCTGTATCAGTGTCCGCTGCCCGGCTTCTACCGGCTGCTCCCAACCAGGTCAGCCCTTCTTACTACTGGGCCCGGGGAAGGCGGCTTCCACCGCCTGGTAAGCCCAACTAGGTTTCTCGATACTGTGAGTAGAAAGTGTCCTTTGCAGAGTGGAGTTATCGATCCCAAGTGCTCTATAATCTTCCCCGTAGCCTTGGAGAGAGATGGGTAGCCAGCTGTTAACGACGAGGCAGGCCCGGGCTGCCACAATGGCATTCACTGCTCCAGCACTGCCCGCATAAACCTCCCCTCACAGCCCCGTCAAGAGCTCCCTGAACACTGTGGAGACACAAAACTCCCCACATAAGTCCCGGACTGCTGTGAGGGGACAGCGGCCCGTGTCAGCGGCGGGGCCGTGCCCGCAGGGCGCGCAGGGAGCGAAGGCCGAGGCCGAGCCCTCCGCGGCCGGCAGGGGGCGCCAGAGCTCCGCGCTCCGCCCGGCATCTTCGCGCCTGCGCACAGGTGCAGCCGGCAGTGCGCATGCGCACCGCGCCCCCGCACCGTCCAACCGACGCTCCTCGCCCAGCCTCGAGGCACCGTGCGCATGCGCACCACCCCCTTGCTGCCCCCTC
>VZRR01005055.1:0-92930 GCA_013398015.1 Oreocharis arfaki | reverse complement strand
TGGAAGCCGAGGCGGAACTTGCTCAGCAGAGAGACGATCCTGATGGAGGGAAAAGGACACATTTTCCCCAAATGAGCAGGAAATACTAGCTCTGACAGGGACCTACCATAGCAGAAAACCCTGCTGCTGGCCTCAGTTTGCACTTCAGGTTTTCCCACTCTGCAGCCACATTGATTTACAGAGAAATGAGACAATGCAGCCAGGTCAGAGCTCACAGATCCCATTATGGCAAAGCTGTGAGGGCTCAGCAGGATGGGAAGCAGCTTCTGTCACCTCCCATGGGACGGTGGTGGTGGCCAAGTGGCTGAGAGGTGCAGATGGCCGCCAGCACTTACGCCTTCCGCTCCTCGTCCATCCTGTTGATCTGTCCGCCGACAAACACCCGGATTTTGCACTTTCCCCACCGCTTCTTGCGCCCCAGGAGGTAGGGGATGAGCAGCGTGAGACCTGTCCCCAAAACACCCGATGGGAGATGCAGCAGTGACCCCCGGGCTCACCAGTGCTTCCTTGATGCCAAAGGCCAAGGATGCCCTGGCCCCATTCGGCAGGGACTGAGCCCTCCTGGGCACCACGATGGAGGTGCTGGGCTTGCATTATCTGGACAGACGGAAGCTGAAGGTTACCTCCATCATCAAAGAGCCAGTAAATGTCAATGGTCTTCTTGCCCTGCTCACTCTGGAAGATGGTGTTCACCTGCTGCTCACTGGCTGAGGTGGTGGGGTCCACTGCTGGGGCAAGAGGGTCTTGGTGTCAGCAAGGAGCACCACTGGCCACGGATTAAAAACATCACTTCCTCCTGGTGCCAGCCCTGCTCCCCATCAGTGCTTGAAACCCCTGACCCGCCTGCGAAATAATCCTCAGAGCTGGGGATGCTCTGGGTGGCCACAAGCCAGGACCAACCTACCTGTGCCTGGGGCTGCTCTGCTGCCAGTGCCATTCTCAGGGTGCTCTGCTGCCTCGAATGTGGGGTTAACTGAGGAGGGAGGAGAAGAGCAAGGGCAGCACAGCAGTGCCTCACTGTCCCCATCCCCTTTGATCCCAGCACAGGAGTGATGGCCTGCCAGGACTGTGACCTTTGTCTGGGGACATGGTGCTGGCTGGCACATCCCACAGCTCCGTGTCTCTGAGCATCCCTGGCCACCCAAAACCACTTACCATGTGCCTGCAGCACTCGGGAAACATTCAGCCCTTCCTTCATCCGCATTAAGCACACACCGTACTTGAAATCGAAAGCGTCGCTGGAAGAAGGGAGGAGAAGGCAGTTAATGGGGGGGTGGCACTGTCAGCCCAGCTGGACTCTGCACATGTGGCTGCAGCCGTCAGCGACCGCGGGGCCACCACCAGGTGCCGGTGTCCCCGAGAGGCGGAGGAGCCGGCGTGGCCGTACTGCAGGATGCCCACGTAGTCCTCCAGGCTCTGTGGAGACGCTGTCCGCCAGTTCTTTTTGTAGCCCAGCACTAAGATGTTAGGTCTCATCTTCCCGAGGCCAGCAGCCTACGGATAGATGTCCCCATGAGACCCCTCTGCAGGGACAGATGGACACAGGTGGTGTCAGACCACTCCATGGGGGAGCAACACAAAGAGGGCTGCCAGGAGGTTTTGGAGGGGATCAGAGCCCCCCCCCCCAAGCTGTGACAAAGAGGAGGGACCCTGCTGGTTGAAGGCCAATGATGACTGTACCTGGATGAGCATTTGGACACCACTTCTCAAATCCTCAGCCACCACATCTGTGTAGAAAGCCTTGATCTTCCTCTTCATTAGCCACTTAGTGTGGCCGTCTGCCATTAGCTGGGACTCCGGCATCTTCTGCTTCCGTGGTCCCTGCAGGAATCGGGGGCAGGAGCTCAGGCAGCCCATTCCAACTGGTGGTCTTGCCACCAAGGACTTCTAGCTCCTCTCTTCCCAAATCATTGGCAAGAGGTGGATGTAACCACTGCACACATGGGAGGTTGCAATCACAGCAAGAAAACCAGTAAATCCAGGGAGTTGACAGCCAGTGCACACAATCCCTACAGTCCTGTGGGTGCAGATGAGCTGGTTCTTACTGCACCTGATTGCTCTGGAGACTTCAGGGTTGCAGGACCCCCCCTGTCCTCTGAGCAACTACTTCATCCTTCCAAATCTTTTGCAATTAATTGGCAAAGGGAAGCCATAAGCCCACAGGGACATCCTGATGCTTCACCAATATTGCTTAACAACTCAGAGAGGCTTCCAGTTGACACCTTTCATCATCCAGGGGCACACAAGTGGGCACATTTCAATCTCCACCCTGTGAGCCCACCAGGATATGACTGAATTTCCAGCCCACCACCCACAGGTGGCCAGAGCCCCCAGGACAAGGCTTCTACAGGTGACTCACAATCAGCACGTTGCCGCAGAGCATCAGACTGAGGTTCTTGGTAAAGGTCCCCACGAAATCCACCAGTGCTGGGCGGAAGTTGGGTGGGCCAGTCAGCACCAGGCACTGCGGTCTACAGGCAGGGGAAAAAGGGAGTGAGAGATGGTACTTTGGAGGCACTGAGCCTCTCTGGAATGAGCTGGGTCTCTTCTCCCAAGCTTGGCCAGTGGCAACTATAGGGAGCATCTTTAGAATGAGAAAACATTATGTAGCCTGAGGGTCCAGTCTTACTCTTTTGTCTTTTTATATCAAATGAGCTCAATGTGTCTGTGTCTGCCCGGTACAGCGAGGGCAGTGTTTGCCCTCCTTTCTACCTTTGCTGACATGGCACAGACATGGGATTTTGGAGACGGACACGTTTTGCTGTAGCTCCTGGTTAGTGAGGGTGGTGGTGAGGATGTAGCCATGGGCACGAAGCCTTCCTGGGTTTACCAGAGCAAGAGCTGGCTCTTCATCCCACCCCACTCCGTGCCCAGCACTGCAATGAGCTGCCCTTGCCTGTAGTTCTTGATGTGCTCATCCACTTCACTCAGCCCCACTGAGTAGCTGAGGGCCATGTTGTAGGAGCTGGCTTGCATGGAGGAGCCCCAGTTGACATCTGCATGGGGAAGATGGATTAGCAACGGGGCCAGACACCTTCTGGGGCACCGCCGGTGCCAGGTTACCTCCACGCACCTGGCTTTTTGTAGAGGACATATCCCAGGAGGAAGATGACGATGCCGAAGGCAATGAGGGCTGCCCACCAGGTCAGCAGGAACATGATCACCACTGAGACAGTGGCTCCAAAGAGCGCGGCCCACTTGCTGTAATACCGAAAGGAGGGTCGCCAGCCTGCACGCAAACACACACAGCGGCCGCTGCCGGGACGGGGAGCCGGACGGGGAGCCAGCTGCCGCAGGGCAGGGCATGGCGTGGCACAGCCCACCTGGGGAGTTGGTGATGGAGGCATGGAAGCAGCTGAAGTTGATGAGGGCATAGGAGCAGAGGAAGAAGTTAGAGATGATGGGGGCGATGGCGTTGAGCTCAGCTGTGGGAGGAGGAGGAGGACAGTGAGCTGTCAGTGGCGGGGACTGAGCCACCCTGCTGGTGGCAAGCTCCAGGAGGGTACCAGGGCAGCAAGCACCTACCGATGAGGATAAAGCCAACGGCAATGACGTAGGTGAGCATGTAGCCACGGATGGGCTCGCTGTTCCTCCCATAGCCCTTCCCAAAGAAGCCAATGAGAGGGTAGAGCTGGTCCTTGCAGAGACACTGCGAGGAGAGATGCAGTGGGGACAGCAGGCTGTGACAGGGACATGGGATGGCATGTGCCATGGTGGCTCTTGCATCCATAAGAGCAAGGGCCAAACTGGACACATGCCCTGTGTTGACAGCAGCATCCTCCTTGCCTCAGGGCTGCTCATGGATGCAGAGCCCTGCACCAAGGAGCATCACCCACTGCTGAGCGCAGGGAGAGGAGCTGGGGTGTGTAGACACACCACCCCCTCACCTGGAAGACTTTGGGGGCTGAGACAAGGCAGGCCAATGCTGAGGAGAGGGTAGCGCCAAAGATCCCTGCTGTAATGAGGGGGCCAAATCCAGACACCATGCTCATGCTCTGCATGAAAACCGGGGGATCAGGAACCCCAGCATCCCTGGTGCACCAAGCTCCACCCCAGCCCTGAGGGATTTCCAGCCCCAGGCCCCATCCTGCTGCATTTCCTTTAACATTATCCAGGCAGCAAAGTCCAGCCACATCCAAAAGCCCAAAGAAGATATACTCCCTAGTGCCTCCCTGCTAAAAGATGGCTGTTTTAAGAGCATGGGTGGCCCCCAGAATGCCAAGGGTGTGCCAGGCATGCAGCTGGCCTGGGAAACCCATCATTGCAGCACAAACCTGGCCAGGAGCAGGAACCGGGGTTGGTGATGGTGTTGAGCAGTACCTGGTAGTAGTTGCTGAGCCCATATCGGCAGCTCTGCTGTTGGGCACAGGCGGTGAAGTTCCAGCCGAAGCTGCAGGCCAGTCCCTCACAGCCCGGCGAGCCCACGGCCACGCTGTCGTTCAGGCTGCCTGAGGCGTCTCGGACCACACAGGCACCTGGGGGCACACACAGGGCTACAGCAGGGCTGGCATCTCTCCACAGCTTTGGGAAGCCCAGCCCCACCTCCCACTGCCTGCAACAACTCCCAGGTCCCTGCCATGGGGCTGCCCCACTTCACGATGGCTTTGAGCAATGCCAGGAGCTCCACTGCCCATCCAGGATGACTTTGCCCCATATGGGGACAGGAACAATGTCTGGCACCTGTGGCACTCACACCGGGATACCCGTGCCAGTGTCCACAGCTTGCTCATGGCCCTCACCCACCTGCACCCTCCCAGGCCACCCATTTTGGGCAAGAGCCAGCCCACCCACCCAGCACATTCACCCACTGAACCTGAGGACATGCTGCTTACCAATGGTAGCAGAAAGAACCAGGTAGGACACAGTGGTCCAGAAGATGGCCATCAAGGTGCCCTTGGGGATGGCCACGGCAGGATCCTGCCCAAGGGATTTGCAGAGATATGTAAGACAACCCTCCAGCAGCACTGCTAACATGGCAGCTTATTTGTGGCTGCTGTACAAGAGGAATTTTAATTCACTGTATCACAAAGCCACAGAGCATCTCCTGGCTGAGCCTCCCCCAAAGTTTCCAGAAGAAATAAAACAGAGTCTAACAGTTGGATCAAAACGAAAGCCCCAGGTAAAATAGGGCTTGAGCCCTGAGAAACACCGGCTCAGGCACCAATGGTCACAACCCACCTTCAGGTCACCTGAAATGTTGGCCCCAGCCAGGATGCCGGTTGCTGATGGGAAGAAAATGGAAAACAAGCCAAAGAACGAGCCCTCAGGTCCACGCCAGTTGGGCACAAAGTTCTGAGCAAAGATATCAGCTGGGGAGGAAGCAGAGGAGAAGCATTTGAGGCCTCCTGTCTGCTTTATTCCTGGCTAAAGCACCTCAGCAGTGGCTGGAGGCATAGTGCTGATGGCAGAGACCCCATGGGAGGGGACGCTGTGCTTTTAATGGCATTTCTCAGCAAGGACCACCTTCCCATAGTAACATCTCCCCCAACTACAGCAAAGAGCCAGGCTCCAGAGATGCACTTGGACCTGCTGAGTGCCATCCCAGCCTGTGGTGGACCCACCTCGGTAGCTGAAGAAGCCCTTCGCTTGCTTCTCGGCGGTGGCTGGGATCACTGTCCCCACCAGGTAGTTAATGAAGGAAACCAAGATGACCAGGAAGAACAGTATCTGGGCCTGCCAGACCAGAAAGAGCCAGCTGAGGAGTTGGGGGTTTGGGCACAGAGTGTGAAGAATGCATTAGGAGAAATCCATGCCCATTTTTGGGGAGCTACAGGCATCCTCTGCTCCTCAGATGCCTGGCGGGCAGCAGGGACAGCTCTTATCTGCCCAGGGGAATAATGTGAGCAGGAGTGAGGGTTACCTTGGCCTCCCACTCCATGCCAGCCAGGGAGATGCCCAGAAGCACCGTCACAGTGATGACCCCAATGATTCGGATGTCATTGGTGGGGTCCACGATGAGGGAATTGTGCTCCTAGGGAAAGGGAACGATTCACAATGTGGAAATAACCCTCTTCCTTACCAAACCACTGGTTTTCCATGAGTTTTAGCAGCCACCGTTAGATTATCAGTGGTCCAATGATATCACAAATTGGTAATCAACACAGATTTTGCAAGGAGAAGGTGGGGATGGAAGGGTAGGGGGCAGTTGGGACCCAGAGGACACAGAGCCACTTTCTCACCTGCAGCAGGTCCCGGACAGTTTCAGCAAAGCCCACTGTGTGCATGGCCACAGCCACCGCGTTTGCAAAGGCAAAGATCAGCCCGATGGAGCCGCCCAGCTCTGGCCCGAGGCTCCGTGAGATGAGGAAGTAGGTGCCTCCTGAGGCAGGGAACACCCCATGGCATTACTGCTTCCCCCATGTTTTTGGGGTCCCCCCACACCTCACAGCCCATGCCAGGAGTTCACACCCACAGGGCAGCCCCAGGATGAAGAGACCCCTGGAGTGGCTGGGAAGGAACACACTACCTGACTTCACTTTGCCATTGGTGGATATGGCAGAGATGGACAAGCCGGTTATGGTGGTCACTGTCACGGACATGAGGATGATGAGCCATGTCAGGGCTGTGGGGAAAGGGCATTGCTTCACTCCTGCACCCCCCAGCCCCCCAGCCTTCCCTAGGAGTCCCACGACCCCCCAGGTGTGGGGGTGATGATGGGCCCAGTGCCACTGTCCAGCCCACGGTGAATCGCAGCACCCACCAATTCCTGCCTGGGCGGTGATCCAGGGCAAGCGCAAGTAGAGGATAACTCCCCAAATGTTCAGCATGCAGCGAATCTGGGGGGACAGAGGGGGAACTGGCCATCAGGGCATTGACACCTGGCGATGGCCAAATCATGCCAGCTCTGCTGCTCCTCAGAGAAAACCACTCCACCAAGGAGGGCAGGGAATTGCTCAGAGCACAGGTGCTTGGAAAAAATATACATATTGGGAAAAATGCAACAAAGGTAAGATAAGGGCGGGGGGGGAGGGCAGGAGGATGCTCCATGTGGGATGGGTCACACTCACCATGACACCTTTCACCCATCCAAAGCGGACAGGTTCTGGCACGGAGGCTCTGCCTGGCTCCCCTTCTGCTGCCTCCAGCCCAGCCTCCAGCCCGGCCTCTGGCAGGCCATTGCTCTGCTGCAGGTCAGACACCGACGTGCGGAGCCGGCCCGGGTCAGGCTGTGGGATGAGGGGAAGGAAGGTGAGGCTGGACTGCAGGCAGCCATCCCTAGAGGCAATGCTCTGGTTGAGCACACAGCTGGGTTCTCCGACTTCTCCCAGGGCCTTCTCGGGGACGCGCAGTCAGCACAGCGCCAGTCACGGCACCAAGAGGCAGGAAACACAGTGACACACCACAGACACATCACAGGGACCAGCAGCATGGCCAGGGGATGCCAGAGATGCTATGGGTACAGCCAAGCCCCATTACCTTGAGGATGGAGTGCAGGTCAGCCAGCGAGGGCCTGCCCTTCCTGGGGTCGCCTACCCCCTTGCTGTTGGCGTAGTGGTCGTAGGCAGGCACCACATCCACCGTGTTGTAGCCGAAGGTCCTGGTGCAGAGGGTGCTGCTGGACAGGTGGGTGGGCTGGGCGCTGTCACAGCTGGACCCCTCGGTGGGTGTGTAGGGACCCCGGCCCCCTTCCTCCATGCCCAGGAGGGTACTGATGGTGAAGCGGCCACTGCAGCGGGCTGGGGGCAGATCCGGGATGGACAGCTCAGCCATCGCCCTTGCCCAGGTGCCTGCCAGGTGGGGGACGGGGTGGAGAGGGGCTTGCCAGCTTTATACCCCGCAAAACCGGAGAGAGGCGGCCAGCACACACCCACCAGTGATGCTAATAGAGGAAAGGAATCAGCTTGAACCACCTCGAGCTGGTCAGGGGGAAAAAAATAGCTGGAAGGGATACCAAAACTGCAGTAACAGCCATCACTGCCTCCCAGCGCTCGAT
Source organism: Oreocharis arfaki (assembly GCA_013398015.1). Taxonomy (NCBI): domain Eukaryota; kingdom Metazoa; phylum Chordata; class Aves; order Passeriformes; family Paramythiidae; genus Oreocharis; species Oreocharis arfaki. Next base: position 84,997 of record VZRR01005055.1, on the reverse strand, counting down.
GGGGGCAGCGATAACAGATTTGAGATTAAGTCCCAAGGACAGATCAGCAGAGAAATGCAGCGTTGAGTTTGCCTCCGGCCCCAGCCCAGGAACATTCAGTTCCCACAGGGATTTATTATGGAAAAAGGGAGCGAGACTCCCACGGACCCTCGCCCTTCCCTGGGATACTGCCCCAGACCCGTCAGATCTCGTAAATCGTCTTGGCTGGTCTCCAAAATGCTGCCTGTGGCATTGAGCTGGGCCGGATGCAGGGAGGGGAATGGCCCCTTTATCTCACAGTGACACCAGGGGGAAGGAGGGAGCGTGACATCAAGGGATCCGAGGGATGCTGCTGCAGGGACTCGGATTCCAGGGGGCGGGAGAAGCCAGGGTACACAGAGCGGTGGCAGTCTGTCTGTGCTTATCCAGGGCTGGGAGCTGGCAACTCTCAGTACCAGGCAGCAGAGATGCCCATGGTCCCACAGCTCCCTTCCCCTCCCGACCCAGGGACAGGGCACCACTGAGCACCCAGGGTTCAGAATTCCTCCCAGTCCCATCCCTGAGTTAATAAGCCACTTAAACCCTTGCTCGCATCACACAAAACACGAGGTGAGGCCGTGTGGCCGTACACCCCACAGCCACAGCAGCGAGGACAGGGGGAGGGATGGGTGCCTGTTACACCCCTGCAGCCCCTGTCACATGTGCCACGAAAGCAGTTACAGATAAGATCAGCAAAGACAGCAAACAAGGCCGGCAATAAAATTCGAGGGCAGCCCATTGGAATTTCAGCTCCGTGTGGCTTTGCAAGTTAATGGAAAATTGGGCCTGCCCGCCCTGCTGCCTCTGGCTGTCTTCGCATTCACACACAAATTCTGACCTGATTTTTGAGGACTTGCTCCAGGCCCTTTGTTTGTGCGAGGGCAGACGGCCGTGATCACCCAAGCCCCGTGCACCCGCTTACCCGGGGAAGCTGAGGACAGGCAGCCTGGTCTGCATCCGTGTGCTCAGCCCTCGCAGCACTGCAGAGCACCCCGGAGCCTGGAGAGCGGGGACAAGGGCGAGGTGGGGACGAGGAAAGAGCCTTACCCCAGCCCCTCATGCAACACCCCCCACAAACCAGACACCAGCTTCCTCTCACAACAGATGCGCCAGCAGACTCACACCCAGCAGAAATGGCTTTATTTTAGAACCTCGTTGTCTCATCAAAAACGCTGATTTGCCCAAACCAGAACAAATCAGTCTCTTAAGCGGGGGGGTGGGTCTGTTAAACACAGCACGGTCAGAGATGCTCCGGAAGAGAGAGGAGGGCTCCAGAGGCGGGCGAAGAGCGAAGCGAGTGGTATGATGCAACCCTGGTGTAGTGAAATAGCCGGATTGTAGGAAGCGCTTGTCGTCGGCCTGATTCACAACACCAGCTGCAGCAACAATACCGGGGCCGAGCGGCGCTGGGAGCTGCGGGCAGGGAGGGGAGCTCTGCAGCACCTCCCTCCAGCCCCTCCACTCACAGGGAAGAGATGCCAAGTTGTTTCTGCAGGGCTTTCCCTCACTTCCAGCCGATTGCCCAGTTTGTTCTGGCTATTAAATGTATCAAATGAACCCAAAATCGAGTTAAGCAGAGAATGGTGCGGTGCTTTACACAGCTTCTTTTAAAGACTGCCAAAGTGTTATATTCCAACAGGCTTTAATGAGGCTTTAATTGACCTGTTTCCAGCCCTGTGGAAGAGGGAACCTACCGCCCTGAGTGACACCGGACACGCGAACGATGCAGGGGCTCAGCGCTGCAAACCCACCATGCAGAGCAGTCTCAATTTCTCAGCACGGCAGCAAAGGAAGCCTGGGGAGAGAAAAGAGATGGTTATTCAGCCAACTGCTAGTAACCTCTCCCAGTGGGAACACAGAGGTCATCTCCCATCTCTTCCAAACACCATTTCCATCCTTCCAACTTCAGACCCAGAGAAAAAGAGGACAAAAATGCTGGTACAGGGACATGAACAGTGGTAGTATTTGAGTGCTGTCCCACCCCAGGGACACAGAAGTGGAATAGACAATATCCCTTTACTTCTCCTCCCAGGCTGAAAGGAAAACATTTTGCTTCTTTGAGAGGCTGGGGTGACAAGGGTTGGGAGAGTAACAAAACCAAAAGAAGTTCATTAAATTCACTTTTTCTGAACAAAATTTCCTTCAGCTCATGTGAGGAACAAGGTCCAAGCACTGCCTTAGACAAATGCAGTAGTAGTAGGAAATGGTGGTGAACAGAGAAGCCACCTCATTTAGCAGGTCTACTCCAGCCAGAGGGTCTGGAAACACAACAAAAAATCAGACTGAGATGCAGAATCTGCATTCAGTGGGGAAATCCAAGAAAAGGCAGAGGAGTAGGAATGTAACCCACAGTCTGTAAGGCCCTATGACCAGCATACTCTGAGGTAATGGTGAAAATACTTAGAAGGATTAATTTTGTTGTGGGGACTAGAAAAACCTCAGAGAGATGGCTAAGACAGGACCCACTGACACCAACTCTCTGACTCCTGTTTAGGAGGACCTTGAGGCACATTTCAGCAGTGCCAGTTGCCACAGGAGCTGACTGTCTCCCCTTGGCTCAGCGTAGTTTTTACCAGGTTAACCCTGGGCAGAGCTTTAACTACTTTCTTCCCTACTGGACAGGTAACATGGAGCAGAAGTTTACAGCGAGTATTTCCAGATTTCTCTGCAACTCCCCTGTAAATCCAGACCACATCACTCAGCCCTTGCTCCTTGGAGGAGGTGCAGCCTGTAAAGCTTCAGGAGCTGCTGTGCTGGTACTGCAGCATGTGTGGACATTTCAGAACCAAAGAGCCACACAAACTGTGGGATACAGGTCTGGAGACTGCCTGCCTCTGCTGCATCCACACCAGAACAGGATGTCACACACTCTCACAGCAAACACCTTTTCACTTTTTCCTCCAATCTCCAGCAGCAACACAAGCTTCAGCTGTATTTGACTCAAACCAATGAGTCACCCTTTGGCTGCATGTCACCTACCTGGAGGATCTTTAATGCCGGGGATTAGTCTCACAGAACGAAACAGCAGATGGAATTATCCTAAATTTAATCTGTGCTTGCTTTGTGTATAAAGAGCAGAGCTCCTCTGACTTAGAGAAGATTTGTCAGTTTTTACTCAGAATGAATTCAGCTCAGATGAACATCCCCAGCTCTGCTGCACCCTGTGCACTACTCCCTGTTGTAAAGGGAGTGCTTGGTGACACCACCTTAGAACAGGCAATACCAAACACAAGGCATGAGTTTAGTGACACCCCAAAAAATCCTTCCAGCACAGAAGCTATTTAGAAAAGGCTAAGCTTGTAAATTAGCAAAGTCAGGGCGTGATGGTATAAAACCTGAGGGAGCAGAAGCTGGTTGCTCTCTCCAGCAGAGTAAGCACGAGGTGGGGGGAAAACAGGGACACCTGGAAAACCACGGGGGTGCCTTATTCAGCACAGCACCAGTATGTGCATCAGCATCTACCTCAAAGCAGCAAAGCCCTTAAAGTCATGCAGAGGAGCCAGGCACTGAGCTGGAACCTGCCACTCTAGAGAATGTGGGAATACGGATGGGATTCACCACCCACACTGACCTAAGAAGAAATCACAGGGCAATCAACAAGTGATACATTAATTCCAAATATCTATGGCACTTTCTGTCATACCCTCAGTCTCCTATCTTGACTGAAATGGTGTTGGTCTTACCTTTTCAGGGTTAGTCTCAGGACTTGGACTCCCTGGGGTTTATTTCCCATCTGTCCATCACAGAAGGATCATCTTGGATTTTGAAAACATGAAATAATTCAGTTTCTGATTAGCTTAAAAAGGGACCAACGGCTGGAGTCACAACCACTGGGCACAACGGGAGCAAACGATACACAGACATCAACTTTCCCTTTTACCAACACCCATGAAGGCTGAGAAGCACCAGAAAGCACCTGCTACAGCCTCCTCAAAGGGCAGATGGAGAAAGGGCAATGTACTGTGCATAGAAGGTCCCCAGGTTCAACACTGGACATCAGAACATGCCAGTGAGGCAGCACGATAGCTCTCCTGAGCAGAGGATGGGCAAGAGACAGGAGAACCAGGTCCTGAAATGGCAGCAGTAAGAGCTGAGCCCCAAAGGACTTCTGTCCCTGCATGAATGGTGGATCAGGGAAAGGGAATTACAGTGGGGAAGGTGGCCCTCGCCCTTCCCAGACTCCAGCAAACGTTGTCCCTCTCCTGCTCAGGTCAGTGGTTGCCTGAGGACAGGTGCAGACTTGCCAGACTCTCTGTATGGGAGGTGGTTTGATGCTGGGAGTAACTCAGGGACAGGGGCTGAGCACCAGCAAGGAAAAAACAGGAGCAGGGTCACCCTGCAGGACTGCATGTGGGGCAGTCCTGGCCCCACCATGACTGCCCACAAGCAACAGGGAAGGTGCCTGCTCTCTAGGGAATGGGATCAATTGTTACCTGAGACATGCCAAGAAGCATTTCCACACAAATATGCCAGAAATGTTAATAGCCAATACAGCTTTCCACACTCACCTGTTCACAAGTTTGTTAAGCAATTCTACCCCACTCCCACCCCCAAATAACTCCTTGGTAACTCACCAACTCCCCTTTACTTCAGGGTGTTGTCCAGGTCTCTCTCAGCTTTCTGTTTGGGACAATCCTGGCCATGCTACAGGAGCACTCCGTGCCGTACACAATCCCTAGCTCTATCCACTGGGAACCCAGCAGCTGGTTTGCTAATGCTGAGAGATGTGGGTTGGGGTGGCTGGCAAGCCCTTTGCCTCCTGTCCAAAAGGTGGACAAAACTTACGCTACAACATTTCTGGTGAAAAAAGTAATTAGGAAATTGTCATCAAGTCAGTCAGATATTCCTCCATCCCAGTAAACTTAGATATTGCAAAATGGAGATGAATTCTCTCCCATGACAGCTATTAACACACAAATGCTGAAATCAGCCCCTACATTTTCCTGCCTGGTCTGCATTCCAAACTCCACATGTTCTCATATCCCAGTAACACAAGAGGGTGACACAGCAGCAGGGGAGCAGCAAGAGTAACCACCAACATTCCTCCCATTTTGTTTCAAAGACAGGCAGTTATATTAAAAAGAAAAGCTTCTACTATAACATGCTGCTTGGGCTTTCACTCTTATTTAATTTTAGCTCAAAACATTTAAAGGTAACCATTTTTAAAGCCCCTGGCTTTCATAGGACTCAGGTTTCCCACTAAACCAACAGCAATATCCACCCACGCCCAACACACCCACACCTGGGCCTCTGTGGTTCAGCTTCCTCACTTCTGGTGAACTTGACAGGGGCCTACTTGGAATCCAACTGACTAAAAACTCAGGTGTTGCTCACAAAAAACTCTCCTACCAAAATATACCTGTTTCCAACCCAGCTGCTCCTGCAAAAGCTTCAGCAGAGCTCCAGGGCTGTGAACACCTGGTTCAGCACGGAGGGCTCCGTGCAGCACACAGAGCTCACTGGTACTGCAGCAGCACAGGCGCCACACGAGACAACGGGATGGACTGATGGCAGTGTGGCACAGGGGTGGGTGGGGCATCAGACACATTTTCAACACTTAACATGAATTCAAAACCCCCTAAAGTTTCCCAGATGTATGCTCATTAAGCAATAAATCAAAGTTTTCTTCTCCATTTCCTCTTCTGCTATAAAAGTTCTTACTCGTGTCTCTACTGCAGAGCTATGACTTCATTCTCTGCACAGCCTATTAACTAATTAAGAATAAATTTCTGAATGTAAACCAATTGAAAATAAAATTAATAAAAACATAAAAACACAAGAATCAGTGAAAATGAAAATGTCAAAAACAAATATCAAAACCAAAGAAATTTATTTCTGTCAACAAAAATACAGAATACAAAATGACACTGGTCCCATGGGCCCTCTGAACATACTAAAGACAGGCACAGGCTGCTGCAACCCCAGCCAAAGCTGCTCTGCTAATTCATAAGGATCTCCATTTGCACCAGTCTTGCATTTGTGTCTCCTGATGTTCTGTATGGGATCATCCCAGCAAACATTATCAGTGCACGAGCTTGAGACTGAAGTTGCTAAAAAACAGAAAAACAAAGTACAGTTACTTCAGTATAAAAAAAAATACAACAGAAGCTAAGTTAGACACGAGTTAAACACTTGCCTCTTCAAACAAGCACATGTAATCTTTATTTCTCAGAGCTGCTCTCTGGAAAATGAGTCTCTGCATTCCGAAGAAAATCCAATTATTCCCTTTTCCAAGCATTAAAAGCATGTCAAGTTACTCTTTTGCTTAAAAAATAATCCCATTTATTTGAAAATAACTAAGAAAAAACATTTTCAGCAATGTGGGGCATTGCTGCACTGCAGCAATCTTGCAATTTCTGCATGAAGTGGGCTTTCCCAGGGCAACAGCATTCTTTCCCACCTTGCAAAATATAAAGTTGATCCTGTCAAAATGTAGCATTAATGTTCTCAAAGCAGAAGCAGCAGAAGCAAATCAGAGCTGCACACACACCTGGAGATCTCCAGCATCATCTGCAACATACCAATCTCCTCAAAGGCTCCTCAGGCCAGTAACACAACGAAAGCAAAGGCCCCAAGCCCACTCAGACCTCACCCAATGCAACCAAACCCCCTCTTGCGCACCAGAAGACTACAGAACAGCTGAAGGAATTCAGGAATAATTGGTTTCATTTGTTAAAACTGTTCTTAAAGTAAAAGGAAAATCATTCCAATAACTGGTAGGAGTCAGGAGAATACAGAAAACCCAAATCTTTGTAGAAAACTGTTCAGACTGCTTTGATTGCTAACAGGTGTTTCTGCTTGAATATTAAGCATCTTGAAATTACTGTACTAGAAGATCCCACTGGTCAAATCTTGCTTCCACCTACTGACTGCAGGGAAAGCCAAAGGTTTTAAGGTTGCTGTTGGCATGTGGATGGTAAAACTGATAGCAGGAACTTACAAACTGACAAGTGACCAAAGCCCATTCCACGACTGGGAACTGTTATAAACACCATCCCCTGATGCCTCTACAGCCAATTCCACTCCTTTTTCAGGGTGATATTAAATCAGTCTGTTATTCAACAGCCACAGAGCAGCTTTGGAGGCTGATAACGGAAAAGCTGGGAGAGTTTTCCCAAGACTGACCTAATTGCTAACATCTCCCAGGACAGTTTCCCTCCTAAGCTGTTAGTGACCACCAATGCACTGGCAACTTGACAAGGTGGCCTGGAAATCACTCATTCTGTTCCAGTCACAGTCTCCCAGTCTGCTCCCAAATATGTAACACAGTGAGGCTGTGTAATTATGTCTGAGCTGCTGCTCAGTGGAGGTCAAAACAGGTGGTAGATGAGGAAAAAAAAAGCACATCAAGGTGTCTGACTCTTTGGAGATAGAGTATTAAGAGGCAAAAACTCTCACCATGACTAAGAAGGGTTGAGGAGCAGTGTGAGTTACTGTTCTCTTCACCTTTACAGTAGCAATGACACCAGAGCTGGCCTATTTTTAAAAATCAAAACAATACTTTGGGAAGAACAAACAGAGGTTTGCAGAGGTTAAGAGCGGCCTGAAGGTCTAGATGTTCTATTGGCTGTAATTACTTAATGAATGTTAGAGTTACTTGCAATTTTAAATAAGACCATAGATAATAAAAAAAAATTAATTCCATTCCAATCATGACCTAATTTTGCCAAGATAACGCCCTTGGGCTGCTCCAGAGAGTTCACCACCCCTGACTGGGGTGACGAGCATACGACACAGCTGTCATGCACTCACAGCATCTGGGTCAGGGCTGTCACCACAGCCATGGCTTCCAGCACTGCTGGCTGGGCTCCCTGCAATCTCTGCCTGAAATCTGACAAAATGGATCAGGCCAAGTGGGACAGGACTTTGCTCCCTCATTCCCAAAACTAATTAATTATATACATAAAAGAAAAAATACTCAAAACACAGCTTGGGTGATTCTTTCTGAAATAAACACAATGCAGAAATGCCAGCTCTGACCCCAAACCTGACCTTTCCTAAATCAAGTCCAGTCCATCTCTGAAGTGAGACAGGAGATGTTTAGCAGAGAGGATTACTGGGTTCAGGGGGGCTCCAGCAGTACTACTCCTCTCCATCCTGCCCTTGCTGCCAGGTCCATGCTGCTCCTGCCAAAGTCCCACCCACAGGAGCAGGGTCCTGCTCAGGGTGGTTGCAGAGCAGTGCTTGGCACCAGAGGGCAAATTCAAGAGCTCTGAGTTTGTCTCTGGAGGACGCTGTTCCCTGCTATGTGGAATAAGCCTCAGAGTTACAAACAGCAACTATCTTTTCTTCTGATGATCAGAGGGATCTGAATCTGCCTGTTCTGATAGATCTAAAGAAAAGCCAGGGATTTCAAAGACCTATTCAGGAAAAGGTAATTTTTCACTTGCATTCTCTACTGGGCAATGTGCTGAGAATCGTTAAAGCTTCTGAAAGGGCCTGATTTCCCCATAAATTTGTTTCCCAGAGAATATGGAAAAGCTGCCCTTCTCCCAGGGAAGTTCAGAAGACAAATTCTTGTCACGCACAGCCTGCTGAAGCTTCTGTCTGCCATCTCTGCCCAGGTGAATGAGATTTTGCTAAAGAAACACCTCTCTCCTCTCATCTGTAATGCCCTCATTTCTTCCCACCCTGAAAATTGCTTAAGTTTCCTCCCAGCTGAAACAATCTAGATTCCCTGCTTCTGCAGTCTTGGAAGAAATTGTTCAAGGTAAGAAAAAAGGGGAACACATGCTAAAGCCATTCTTACCCTACCTTCCATGTGCCCACGTCTGGTATTTTTTTGCACATGCAAATCTTCAGGCAGACAGGAGCTACAGGGTGGTAGGTTTTTTCTCTTGCTAATCCTACATTAGCAGATTTATACACCCTTGTGACACTACAGTCCAGTCACATAGCTGTTCTCTTATCCCCTCCCTGAGAGCAGAGGCAGCAGACACTTGTCTCCTCGGATAGCTAAGCACAGCTTGTACTGCACACAGCAGCTGTGACTCAGAAACCCTGTGCTCCCAACATTGCTGACACCCTGCTGCTGGCTGTGAGATCCCATCACAAGGCCAGAAGCTTGATTAATAAAACTTGAAGCCTGAAGAAAAGAAAGCCTTCAAGGGTTTTTAGCAAGGTACATCATCAGTTCATCTCCACGACTGTGACAGCACGAGAGAGCAGAGCACATTTATGAAGTGGTGTTCACACTGAGCACGCTGTGGATATGACACAATATCATGGTGGCTTCTTCCCACACAAATCTCTGCCAGCAAAGCTGCTAATCCCATCCCCAATCAGCCCATGGAATTCATCCTGAGCTGACACCGGACAGCACTCCACCCCTATGGAGATGATAAATCCTTCTACATGAGGCGTAAGACTGAAATCACAAAACTAAAACAAACAGCTCACTTGGAAAGCAAGGAGCTAAGGCACTGTTTCCTCAGTGCCAACCCTGTGAAGACACACAGCAGGTAACAGGTTGTGTTAGCCTGGGACTTCTTCACACATGCAGAGTTTAAGGTGGGAGAAGCCCACACAGCATGTACCCTTCTCCAGTGCTGCTGATCCAGAGTACAAGCACCACTCTAAGGCAGGATCCTGTAGCTCTCACAGGCTGTGCCCCAAAGACAAAAGCTGTATCATTACCTGAGCCTTTTAGTCTCCTATGTAATCTAAAAGTGCTACTAAGACTTTTACCAATATTACAATTTACAGATCAAAGGCACTTCTTCAGCTGACTAAAGCCTGGAATAAAGCTGGCTACGGCCCAAGTTGGTTTTCACTCTCAAAAGGAGTTGATATTTATTTTCTAATCTCTTAAGACAGGATGAATGGTTTGGCCTTGGTTTCCAAGTGCCTGCAGCAGCTTTAACTTAAGACCAGACCTCACTGGAGTTAAGCTGTGAACCCTTCTGCTCAACCCCACACGTCGGCAGGTGGGTGCTCACAAATCTGGCTGTGCCATTGAAATGCTGCCTATTCTGCAGCTTACTGAAGGTGGAGGTTCCCATCGGGGGCTTGGGGAAATGCCTCTGCACCAGCTCAAGCAGTGAAATCAAACCCACTGTAGCCAACAGCAGCCAGACCAAGCACTGCTGCAAGCTGCCCACTCCACTGCAGGGGCAGCAGAACAGCGCTGGCGTTCACCAAGGGATGTGCTCGAGCACCTTGGTGATTCACCCCAGAACACTCGGAAAATGTTGGCCTGCATCGCTACAGAAGCAAGCCAAGGGGAAGTGGCAAGGAAGGCCTTTCCACCAGAAATGGGCACTTACTCAAATGAAAGGAGTGGCAATCGGGTGCTTGAAAAGCAACAGCTCAGTTGGCAAGGCAGCAACATCAACCATTGTAGAGACACTGCACTGTCCCCATTTGCTTCACTATCTAAGATTCCACTGAGAAGCAAAGTGAAGACTTGTTTTCTCTCGCTAGGAGGTGAACATAGGTGTAATATCTCCATTAGCTCAATGTCATTTAAAGCAGTATCATAGACTCAGAATGGCTTAGGCTGAAAAGGGACCTTAAAGATCATCCAGTTCCAACCTTTCTTTACACAAAGCTGAAGGCATCAGAGACCAGCCTCGAGACTAAGCAACTGGACAAGCTCAGTAGCCCAAGACTCTAAGTAGCTGAGCAAGCCAAACCCAAGACCATTAGAGATTCACAGTTACTTGAAGCCCAGTCTCTTGAAACCAGAGGAATAGGATATAGGAAAACTTGTCAGTGAGGATTATATTCTTACCGAATCTCTGTCTTCCATTACCCGTTGAGGTCTGGCAGGAGTGGTTGGGCTTGTGCCTTTCATCCTCTTATACTTGGTGAATAAAATATTCATGGTTGCAAGCAGGACCTCAGATAAATTGTGTTTGATCTACACAAATGAGGGAAAAAAAAGAGACACATTGCAACAAAAAGAGGTTGACAGAGCCATTAGCCTCACTATACAGGCTCCTGTAACAGTCATACATGTAATGGTTACCCCTGCAATGAATGCTCTACCCAGTAGAAACACTACCCAGAGCTTTGAGACAGACATGCCCAGTGGCTGCACCTTCATGTTTGATAGCAGCAGGTCAGATAAAACGCAAAGCACCCAAATACACACAACCACTGCCTAAAAAAGAAGTGTCATCCACCAGTTAAAACAGCTTAAGAGCAGTAACAGCTTTCCATTATGCTTCATTTGCTAATACACAAATCCATTAATTCCTGTAATTTAGGGGGAAGGAAACAAACACCCTACAAATGCCTAGTTACCATTAAGAGCACAGAAAAACTAAGTCACCAGCAAGTTAAAAGTTTTCAATATTCTGAATTCTTGAATCCAACTCAGTAAGTTCAGGGAGGCTCAGATCTGCAGATACCTTCTTCAAAATGGAGACAGGATTTCTGGGTAGGGAATTCTAGTGCTCAAAAAAGCAGCATTAAGGAGAAAAAGTTGCAAGCCAAGAGTCTCCTTGTATGAAATCAAAGTAATCTCATCCTTTTTCTCCACTAAAGAACAAGAATGATGAGATGACAAGGTTTTAAGATGCTTTTAACAAAGCAAAAGGCTTTGGGAAGATAGACTCAAGACACAACTTACCTCATCACTGAAATTCCGGAAGGCAGCAACTCTCTCCTTGACGCAATCTTGGCTAAGAGGTACAAGCTTCAGGCGTTCAATAATCTTCAAAAAGAAAAGCAGGAATCAGGACAGATAATCAGCATTTCATGTACCATATACTAATAAAGTGTTGTTTTGAAGTATTAATGAAATGCTTCTGTTTCCATTCAAGAGAAATAATTTCATTGTCATTTATTGGTTTATCTCCTCACTTTGTTGAGCAACAGGAATGTTTCGTTCAATGTCTACAAAACAGCTCCAGGAAGATCATCCTGTTTATCAAGCAACAGGGAAGAAACACCTTTTAAAATTCCTGTAACACTGCGGTCCCCTCTAACTCATTAAAAACAATTTTTACAGTGATGTTATTTGAGACATTCTGGGCTTTCAAGGGCATTAGGAAGGCTACACTTCAAACAGAACTCTTGAAACTTACATCAAAGGCCCTGTCAACGTGACCAGCGTGATATTCATCAAAAAATGTGATTAAGTCTAGCAGAAGGTAGAACGTGGAGTCAATGGATTTCTTTGCACTTATCCCCTGCGCTTTGTACCTGAAAGAAATTGTGTTACAATTTTATTGTGCAAAACGGCAACCGTTTATAACTGTGCCCTTCCAATCCTTGGAAGCGGAGACATCAAACTCAAGGACAGAGGGCATTTAACAAAGGACAGCTGTCATTTCCCTTAACCAGGAGGCAGAATTTTCAGCCACAGGTTGTGGCTTTTTAAAAACACTGTTAATCACTTCCAGTTTTGCATCAAATCCAGCATTTGTTTCCTTTAAAATGTTTAAATTTCCCACATTCATGGGGAAACAGCGCCAGGCAGCAGAGACCTGCAAGGCAAGCTCTGTACAAGCATGTTTAACACGCTGTTTTACAGCAGACAATCCTCTAGCACAGCTGCCTGCTCCAGGCAAGAAGTTAGCACTTAAAGATGGATTAAGAGCTCCTGCACACTTTTGGGAGCTACACTGGCTATGGGATGAACTGGAGGGCTGCCTGCTCTTACTCCTAACTGCATGAGGGCACAAAGAAGCTCCTTCCTCAAGGTTTAACAAGAGTAGTTCTGCAGATGAAGAAACCAAAGAGCCTCTTGGCCTTTTTGTTGAGTGTCTCCCCTGTTCCAAAATCATCACAAGGACACACAGGAGAAATGCTGCATCCCGACAGCACTGTCATCAGGACAGCACACAAGGAAAAGCCCTGTCTTACATTTAACTGGCAAGAAGATGAGCTAGCCCTGGCTTTGCAATCACTGAGGTTTGCAGCTGTGAAGTGGTATTATTGCACAGTAGCATTTAGTACTTTCAGACAGATCAAAGCACATAGCAAAGCAAAAAAAGCCCGTTACAGCCTTTGCTGAAGCTTTAACTCAAGCCATAGATTTAATTCTCTTTAATGTCTGCCAACAAATCAGTCTCTCACTAAGTCAATATGGCACCAATTTTCACTTGATGCCAGCCTGGCTAAATGAAGGAAAGGCTGACTAGAAGCAGTGACTGGCAAATGCCACTTGTCAAAAGAAAGAAGACAAAGGCCTCTGATGGAAATCAATACATTTCTGTATTTTTCTTCCCAATTTCAAAGTGCCAGCAAGTGGGCTTGGTTTATTTTTATTCTCTCTGCAGCTCAATGGTTGATAAAAACCAGTAAGGCATTTCCCACAGGTATCCACATTTTGCTCTAGCAAAATACAGAAATTGTCCCAGGCAGTCACTGTGACAAGATACACCAAAAGGTGACAATTTAAAAAAATCATGGACATATTTCGCAACTACAGCCTTTGAGAATCAGGTTATTCCTAACTTCTAGCTGCTAATGAATTTTGAGCACTGATGTCTCTCAAACACATACCCTAATTAGTATACAGACATGGCAGAGGACATTCCTTTCAGCTGCTTCCTTTCTTTTCTGGATACCACACAGTACTTGGCTAATATAACAGGCTGTGGAAATGAGGTCCACTGCTTGCATTAGCCATACACAGTTCGTCCTAAATACTCCCTTTTTAGCTTTCATTAAAGCAGCAGTTTTCAGATAGCTACTGAACTACTGTTATAACTCAGAATTACTGGGTTTGTAGCTCTCTCTTAATAGTATTTCAAACAAGTGAATGGGACGCAATGACTCTGTGACTGTTACAATATTTTACTCTAAAAATAATACAAAACATACAATTCATGGTGTTTATTGCTCCTTAACAGACTATCTCCAGCTGGCAATCCTGCTGGAGATTTTATCCACCTACAGATAAAACTTCTAGCCAAATTTACCTGACCTGCCCTTGAAGATTTCTGGTTTCAGTACTGCAAGCCACCACGAGCAGGACAGGGTAAATTCTGACCTCCTCTTTGTCTTTCTAATTATACTGCTGTGGATGCCACAGTCCAGCCTGCAGAAACAACGTCAGGAACTAATATCCACAGCACTGACAACCCCAGGTCAGGTCGAGGTGAATCACCCAGTCCTGCCCTTACCTGAGTCTTACCTCTCAGCAATGGAATGAGCCATGTTCTTCAACCGCTCCTTGTTTGACTGGGGAGTGCTGATCTGGGGAACAGCTGGACTCAGGAGCTTGTTCATCAGCTCTAAAACTTTGTCAGGGTTCTGTTGGCATTAAAGGTACACAAATAAAAGGAGCATGATGGAACTTGGTGTCTTAATCTCACTGAAAAAGCAGAAAAGTCTCATGCAGTGGTGCCTAGTGCAAGCTCAGAGCCACTTTCCTCCCATCAAGAGTCAAGATCATATCAGCTACAAGCAACATAATGCTTCTGGGTCATGAGAAAAAGCCCTTCTCCCTAGTTTTTTTCTCTAAAACAGTGGTTATGGTTGTATCCACTTTTATTTCAAAAGGTAACAAGAGTACTCAGTATAAAGCCCAACTGTTTCAGACTTCAGTTCAACATCTATGAAATTGGAAGAGTACACTCCAGGTAAATAACTTCACTAGACAGAATTTAATCATGCGTGGGGCACTCTCTTCAAAAGAGCACCTTGCTCAAGAGCCACAATGTCCTAAATCAGAATCCCTGGAGTGCAATCCATCTGGATTTGCTAACTAAAACATCTCTTCATGCAGCCTACGGCTCTGTTCTTCCAGCAGCAGAACTAAGCTGCTTGAATAATGGCAATTCTATCTCCAAGATGAAATTTAACCTCCTAAACACAGGAAGAATGCTCGGAAGGAAAAAAGGTGAACTGAGTACATACTTAAGGCAGCACACAAGACACACACCTTTGCAAGGTCATAGAGTTTTGCAGCTTCTTCAAACAATCCTTTATTTTCTGCTGCAGAAGCCACTTTGTTAATAATGGATTTTGTGTCACTTGTAAACTTGTCTATCACTCCAGGCTAAAGAGGTGAGACAAAAATGAAAAGAGAAAAGACAAATCAGAAGGCTCAAACACTCTAGAATATTCTGTCAAGGCAATGAATATTTTACATATTGGCTTATGATTAGAATGGCCTGTACATTTCCATGGGAATGTGCAAAAGTGAGACATTAAAAATAGAATGAGCTCTGCAAGAGGGACTCTCTCCTAAATGGAGTCAGCACTGAGGCATCCTTGGTTTCTAATTCATTCAAAATGACCCAGATAAAATAACTCAAGAGTTTGAGCTGCTAATTGCTGATGACACATTACAGAGAAGAAAACACAGAAGACTTCAGCATATAGCATTCCAGGGGCTCCAGGGATGCAGTTTGCTTATACTGGCATGACAGGCTGCAAGTGAAATCTCACACAGATAAATGAAAGGGCAACAAGAATTTTAAAACAAAAAACAAACGTGGAACAAGAGAGATGAAAGACTCATGAATATCTGGAAATCACTGTAGTTCAGGATGCAACAATAAGACTGTATCATCTAGAAGAATTTATTTTAAACTTCAAGTTGCTGGTTTCACACCAAAGAAAGTGCAAAACAGCAAAATATTTGTAACGATTATCAAGTTACCTTGCTCTCTTGTATGCAATCTCACTGCTTTGGAAATGACAAAATAAGGACATCTAAAAGAAATTCCTGACAGAAATAACATTCCCCGCTATTTCTGACAGCAGCATGAGCCCTAATCTTAAAATTAAGATGTAAATGATTCTGCAGTCTGCTTTACACAGAAATCTTCCAAAGTTGTCACAGCAAACAGAAAAACTTCATTGATCATCTACAATTTTCATCATTTGCATGCACTCTCCTCTTTCCAGGTAAAACCTTAAGGTTTCCTTCATCTTCTGACTGCGTAATCTTACGCTTTACTTTCAGGTAACTGCTATTACAGCAGCACTAAGATCCACCACATCTAAAAATGGCTGAACTTTGATCCAATACTTACCCTCACCTACATAAAGGTCAGATCAGCTGCGGCTATGCTTGTGGTCCAATAGCCCTTACTCCTCTAGTTACAAGGATTTTTCAAGGGTTGCAATATATTTGTTCTCTGAGGTGAATGAGGATGTCATAAACAGTTTTCACATGTACACCTCAGTTAACAGAACACTCACACACCCACCTAACTCCATTTCCTACCAGGAAGACAAAATTCTGACCTCACTAAAGTTACCTGACGCCATTTACTTCGTCAGTTACACTAGTTATCTAGAGGGACATAGTTTGCCCTGCAGTTCCTGACCCACCTTCCGTTAGGGCACGCCATAGATTATTTTGTAAAAGGATCTCATACTTGGAAAACTTGAATGTGTTCAAACACGGTAATAATTTGGCTAGTGAAAAACAAAGAGAAGCAAGACTACTCGAAACTACTTTGGAAATCATACACAGGTTATACTTTTTATGTAAAATAGAAACATAAATTGTGAACTCACCTTCCTACTACCATCTTTTTCCAGCTTTCCAAGAATCATATCAAACTATATCCACATAGATGTAAAGTTAGGAAAAAAAGGAAACAAAAATAGAGAGCTGAATTGCACATACTTCATAACATATTTATTAAGTACAAAGATGCAGTCATGGAATAAAAAATAGTGACCAATGTCAAAAGTATTTGTAACTGAGTAACAGGCAAAAAGACATGATTAAATATCTTAAACATAAGGCTATTCTGTCATCTAGGTCTGCATCAGGCAGAAAGAGTAAGCAACTATAAGACTGTCCTGGCTAATAAAGATTTTAATGAAGAAATGAATTTCAGTTTAACTGAGGAAGGCAAAACAAGGCCAAACGTACCTCTCTGCTTTCAATTACTATTTCACTAACGCAACGCAAGAACATATTCTCTCCTTGGCTGTCCTTCTCATTCCTATAAGAGACAAAGAAGGAGGAAGGTACTCCTGTTTCTGAGAACTTTCCAGACAAGAATAATGAAGCAGTAATAACTAAGAGAAAATCTAAAGACATATATTAGCTCCTACCTGAGAAAGTAAAAGTACTGCAGAGCTTCCCTTGGATCTGTTGATTCAAACTTACGGGTGTAAAGCATCAGAAGCCGCACAAAATTTAGACGTCTGACACCAGGAGGGTCACCAGCTTCATGGCTTACTGCAATGTCAGAAACAACACTGTCAGAGAATCTAACGCCAGGAAAACTTTGATCTTCATCTCAAATTAGTCAGAACCATGATCCAGAGCTCTAATGCAACTAAACCAATTAACTTTTATGAGATTGTTCTGATAAACGTTACTTGTTCGACCAATCACATAGACCTGCAGTTTCTACAGGGTACTCCGAGGGCTAAGAAAATATTCCCTTATTGTAAAGTAAATAGGACTTACATAGCTGTGCACTCTGTCCAGATGATTTCAGGAGCAATTTTAACTCAAACAGGACCAAAGCAACATGAACAGCATGACAGCGTAAGCGCTCTGTCCGGAAAAGAAAAGCAATTGCAGCTTCAAACTGCGCTGTCAAGAACAACACTTGGAAGTAGAGGAAAGGTGGCTGGTTCACTGCAAAATGTGATTCACCTAAAAGAAAACACAACACATGCAACATTTTTACATCATTTCCATGATTTTGCAGTCAAAGATGAGTGACAGTGGATGCTTCCTGTCACAGTGCATCGTTACTGTTTAGTAGGTGCCAGCCGAAATAAACACAGTACACAAAACTGAATTCCTAACCACACATCAGCGGCTCACCTACAACTGTTCCACCCCAAATTTATCATGAAAGACCACAGCATAAAGACACATTCAAAAAGTGAAACAGAATAAACGGTTACTCAGAAAAGTTCCTTTGTTCTTTTCAGACAACAAACCATCAACTCTGATTGACTGCAACGGATTCTCTAAAGACTACAAGTTTTTGTCTTCATTTATTCTTATGCCAAGTGGCACAAACAATGGTAAAAACATCGATTTTCCTACTCAATGACACCAACAGTAGCTTATTTTATTTATTTTTCACACATTTTTACTTGAGTGATACTACAAACTAGAAGGCTGTGGAGAATCAAATTCGGTATGTTTTGGACAGTTCCAACTGACTTAATGTTAACTGCTTGGAACACTCCAGGAAAATGTATTCTGTGGATGTTCTTAAAACCTTCTGAAATGGAAGGAACTGTGACTTGGGTACCCAGAAATTTGCTTGAAATACTAATTTAAGGGAAAAAAAGAACATCAGACGCACACAGAGGAAAAGCTTGGAAATACATGCCTACATCAGGTAGTGACTGCTTTTCTCTTCTGTATTCCCAAAGCTGGAAGTTCTGCTAAAGGACTTTGGCACATTTATAGTGAGAGAAAGCAATCCACAATTAATGGATAAAGGAGAAACAGCAGCAGTGTTGTTCACAGATGAGTATTAACCCTCTGGATTGCTGGAAAAACATGGGACTCATTCATCATGCCTTACTGAAGTCAGCCATGACTCCAGGGAAGCAGGCTGTCCATGGATACCCTGCAGATGCCTGTCACTAGTGGAGAGCTGTAGGGTTTTTGTGCAGTCTGGGGTTTGTGTAATAACAACTGGGAAGTGTCCTAAGCAGAAAAGCAGAGCCCCAAGTAAGACATCACTCTGGTTTCTCACCATAGTCTTCCAGCAGCTGCTTCTGGAACTGTGATAACGTTAGTCGGTCCTGTGGGGAGCTCGCGCCACCATCATCAAAACACACCTGGTTCAGCTAAAAAACACATCCAAAAAAGAGAAGCACAGGTATTTCCCCTTGCACAAGCAATGCACTTAGAAGATATTCATTCCATCTGAGCCCCTCCTAGGATTTGACCAACTGACTAGAAACTGCATCTAGTCACAACATCAGCTCCATCCACTGCTGGGAAGCAAAGATGTCTAATGCAGCAACAGCTGAAATCCATGCAGATATAACCCCAGAGTTCTGTATCTGTCCATGCAAGCAAACTCTGACACTGGGACTCTGAATACTCCCAAGCAGCATTTTTTGCCACAAATACAACATTAACAAATACATCATTCTACCACCCTTATTCTGATAAAGGAGAGAAACAGGTACCAACCAGTATCTATCATGCCCTCACCAAAACTGTAAGGACTTGAGAGACATTGATAGCGTTGTCTTTGGTCAGTTGACACTGACATTTCAGCCATCCACCCAGGAAGGAGAACTCAAAGAATCCTCACTGTAGCAAGCTAACAGGACTTGTAAAAACAGCTGACAAAGATCAGAGTCAAATGAAGAACATGACACTTCCAAAGACAGTCGTACCCAAATTAACACCAGATAGTACAGAGGGTAACAGAACAGCCCTGGGATTCAGGTTCCCAGCCCTACTTTATCTTCAAGGTCAAGTCACATGCACTACATTGATGCAAAACACCAGATCTAGAAGTAGGAAGGGCAGCAGAGCAGTGGAGAAATACCACTTAGACCCGTTCTTAAAAAAAGAAAAACCAAACACCAAAACCCCAACACCAGACTTACTTTCAGCCAAAGATAATCTTCTGTTTTATCAGCAACTTCGCTCTGGTTGTCCGTAATGTCACAACGGCCAATAATACAATAAACAGCCCTTTTGTAGGGGTCAGTGTTATTTCTCAGAGCTCGTCTGTAATGCAGACGCAGTTTATTTTCTGTGCCAGGAGACAGTCTAAGGGAAAAAAAAATATTGAAGGAAAAGACATGAAACCCATTTTCCCTGTATGAGGAAACCTGGATACAAATCAATGTAAATAGGTGCCTATCCATAGCAAAGGCATAATGACAGTAAGCACTGGCCAATATTTCTTGCACTTCCTGTTCATATCTGTAGGTAAAAATTTTGCGCACATGAATTTAAACACATAATTAATGTTATGGAGGATCATCTTCAAATGCTCACTGCAGGGGAAGAAAACACATATGACAGTCTCTTTAGGGGTACATTAATATTGTGGCAGATGAGCTATTTTTGTCTGACTCTGCTATTGCATCACTTCAGAAAAAGAGAACTCACAACATCTTTGTGTTCGTAACTAACAAGAGAGCAGTTCATTGTACCATGAGGTCTTTTAGGAGAGACACTTTCATCATTATTAAACACTGTCGTAATGTCCTTTGTCATTCTTTTTTTCTTGCGACCTCTTGTTGAGAATTTTACAGAATTTAATCAATAAAGCTTTCTCCTAGACTAAAGCATTGTTTGTCAAATCCACAGGCAGACCACTTTTTCATAGCTGTAATAAAAACAAAATAAATCAATTATGTTGTACCTCATAAAAGTGTTTGTAATGAAAACAGCGACAGAACCTTCAAACAAGGTTTCTGCAACAACCTTGATATAATGAGCACTCCTAGATACTCTCTACAAAACAGGTTGCTTTATAGAAGAATACCATGGCATACAATACTTGGTAAATGGCACTTGGATTTTTATCCTTTCAGTTTATTTTGTTAGCTTGGTTAGTTATTTTTTGTTGGCTTGTTTGTTGGTTTCTGTTTTTTTTTTTAATTAATTGCAAGTGGAAAGATAGAAAACAAAACCACTGTAGAGTTCAAAGTACAGGCATTAACTCAACCACTTCGCAACCACATTAGCAGCAGTTTGGCCAATGGCCTCCATCTACTGCTGGACAGCAAAAACTGGAAGAGGAGAATAAACACAAGAAAGATGTGAGAGTGAGGCCTCTAAAGGCCTCTAACAAACACTGCTTGCATTTCCTGTGTAGCATTCTTATGAAAACAGGTGTAGTAAAAAGTGTTCCCCAAAGGAAATCCAGCCAAAATAAGCAACGGGGGAAATAAAGAGATACAGGACTCGTGACAGCAGATTAAATCTGATCTACTGCATGCCATATCCCACTGTTATGCCGGGCTTATCCCTCTGTAAAAAAGTAAAGCTACACCACACTGTATTATTTTTGAAATGTAAATTTTGGAATATTTTCAAACAACTCTTTCTCTGTTGAGATTTCTCGACTTCAAAGCCACAAATCAAAATATGCAAACTTCTACATGTAATTTAGGTAGGTAATACAAACATCAGGCAGCATTCATCACCAGAAGAGACCTGAGCTTCTTGTACCAAGCCACTGATTATTTCACTACTCCACAGCAATTCCCACCCCTCACAAAGATCCTTCCTAGTTCCCAATTACCTTCTGTCCTTACTGTGCATGTACTCCTGGAACCAGGTTTTGAACTCTCCCAGCTGGTGCTGTGCCCGTTTCACCACGTGCATGGCTGCAGTCAGATCTCCACAGCGCATGCAGTAGTAAATCAGTGCCCACACGGGATGGCCCTCCACCTCACCATCCTGAAAAGAAAGAAGGACATACCTAATTTTTTCATAAAAGCAACATATTTGAATGATTTTTCTTTATCCGTTGCCTCATTCAATATTTCTGCCCTTATACCCACACTTTGATTTTGGTAAAAAATTCTGTTTGTTACAGAAGCCAGAGGTCATGAGGGTTAAGTCCTGGGAAAGCTCTGCACATCTTAGCAATGAAAAGCATGATTCTCTTCTGCTTGCTCAGATTTCAGTTTGGAGGGAGGTTCTGAGAATCCCAGAAGTAGCATATGATATCCTCCCCACCCAGGAGACTGATTTGGATTAGGCCACCGAGGTATTAAAAACATTTTTACTGAAACAGAAAGACAGCAAACTAATCGCTGATCTCAGCAGTTAAGGAAGAGGCAGCTAGACTCAGCTGTGTGCTCTCCAATGTGACAATTTATTATTTCTTCATTTAACTTTTAAATTCAATTTTTCAACCCAGACTGCCTATCTGATAATTTTGTACATGCACAGCTATGTACTTTCTACTTCATGCAGGTAATAAAGGGTTTTATCCAGATTCTTAAAAAGCTCAGGCTACCATCCAGATGAATTCATTACACATTTGGAGATTAAAATCTGGTTTCACCCTCTTACAATAAATGTAAAAAAAGAGAAAAAGCAAAACAGGGAGATTAAGTTACCGCTTTTTTGAACTTTCATAATGCATTTTAATTCTTGCTTGTTGATTTCTAAGATGACCACCAGAAGACACCTTAATTTCTAGAATTTAGAACTCAAAGTACTGAGCACTCAACCATGCTTTGGGACTAGGTCGGAACTCGAGTGATTTTGTCTGCCATCTCCCATTCTCCTAGTGAAAAATTCCAGAGAAGGAGTAAGAGCCTGCTGCCCTAGAAGCAGCATAAACAATAGAAAAGCCACTGGAGGCTGCACTGGTTTCCCCTCTGTATTGGGGCAAACAGATTTGTGTCATCATTTTAGCTTGGTCGCTGACAGTGCTGGACATACCTGGAGACCAGGGACAGACGCTGGGAGCTTGATGTTCAAGAAGCTGCGGACCAGTTGGTAGGTTCCTGGGACTCCACCCAGCTGAGCCTGGTGCAAGTTTCCAAACACTGTCACAAAAGTGTAATTTTTGTAACTGAAAAACAACACAAGCAAAACAAACATGAACAGACTGAGATACACCTGCCACAAAAAACATCCACTGCATTTCAGATCTGACAGAATTAGCAATTTAAAGCAAATTAACTCAATGTTCAAACATTATCATTACAACAAAATGAGGCAAAAATTTCGGTCAATTTAGGAAGATCCTTGTATTTAGCAGTCTCAGAAGACACCATGTTTGGAGTCTGTGGTGGACTGCTCCAGGTTCAACTCTAGCTCCTCTTACTGGATTCTTGTAGCACAAAGTTAAGCTCAACTACATAACTGGCAAAAAGCCGTTCCATCCTAATAATTTAACTCTCAATCCTATCATGAAAGAACAGTTAAATGCCACAGATGTGTTTGTCTTTCCTCCCTGCCCTATGGAAAAATACCAGCCTTAGGGCTATGGACTTACCAGAAGGAAATCCCAGAGAAAAAGGGAATTTAGAAAAATATAACTGGTAATGGCAGCTTTAAGAACACCTTTTAAAATAACCCATCAAAGCATTTAATCAAGGCAGATCAATTTAACAAATACTCATGTTTAAAAGCAGGAGTCTCAAAAATTTGTACACTGAAGGAAGACTTACGTAAGCAGCATCAATAAACGACATTAAGTTCTTTTTCTTTCTCTGCAGCACATGCTAGACTTGTGCACCATCAGACTATAATCTGAAGCAAGTATCAGAGTGAATATAAGCAAGTATCAGAGTATCTTGATAACTAGAATTATGGCTGAGGCAAGTGCATGCTCCTCAGGGCTTAAGACCACAGTTGTTTCAAAGGAACTAGTGCATGAACAGCTGTGAGTGGCATTACCTCTCTTCTATATATGAGTAAGGGGCTGGTGAGGCATGGAAACATTCCAGTATTAGCCAATTCCCATTAAGAAAGAAAAGCTACGAAGCAAGGTACAGCGTATGGGCAGGGTTTTAATTAATAAAAATAAAAATAAAATTAAAAAAAAAAAAAAAAATAAAGCCTGAGAGGCTGTAATCTCCACAGCTGGGAGCATTGGGGAAGTACTACATATAACTAATTCCTAACTTCAGTTAGCAGTTAATGGCACTGCAAAAATTTAGCAAGTTGGATATGTGGCAAATCAGGTTAAGAGCCACTGGCTCATCGCACTCTGCTGAGATCGAGGAACAGAAGATCCTTCCAATGTGTCGGTTCCTCTGTGCACAGGCAGCAGCCGCCACCACCCCCGGGTGGCACCGAGTGCTGATGAGGTGTGACAACCTCACTGATGAGGTGTGACAACTGTCACGGCCAAGAAGAGGCTGTGCAAGGAGGAGAAGGCATCTCTTCCCAGAGTGCTGCGTCAGAGCGCAGCGCTTTCCGTGCTCCAATGGCACCTCTGTGCCCCTAACAAATGCCCACATACCACTCTGCAGTTATTGCTTGCATGGGCTGGAAGAGCCTGCTGGCATCACATTGCAGCTACTAGAAAAGAGACACTGCCATAGCCACATGTGCAGTGAATAGGCATTTGGCTTTGGGCAGCTTCACAGCCTGCAGTTCTCTGAGAACTTTATTGGTCAAGGAGCTTAGCCCCCCATGGTATTGCTAATACACACAGCAAACCACTTTCTACAGTCCAAAAATCACTGCTACATGTCTCAACTCTAGCTTCTTCACATTTTCCAAAAACTTCTCAATGTAGAAATGGCACGATCAGAACTTGACTCACTGCACCAGGTTTGTCCCCATGCTATCCTCATGGGCTGCTGACAGCAACCAGCAATCAGAAATGGAGCATACAAAAAAGAGGATATTCTTTTGCAGAAGGGAAATAGATCAATTTCCACAAGTGAAAAACCTTCACATATCACCATGCATATATAGAATATTTATAAGCAACACAGAAGAAAGAATAAAAGTCTTTGCATCTTCTGAACAACCTCCCCACGGATTCAAGGCCTTTTTAAGTAGAACACTATTAAACTAAAACAGTTTTATATTTAAGTGGCTGCTCTAAGCCCTGCACAATAAAAGACAGGCAAGAGACATGTCTGTGAGCAGCACAAGGTAGTTGACTCTTTATGTGCATTACAAAGTCATTTTGGCTTATCATTAGGGAACTCTATCAAGCTGTACCCAGAGCACCCACCTTACCTTTCCTCCAGGTAGTGCAGAGCGTGCCTCACGAACTCCATGCGCACCTCCATGTTGGTCCGGACTTTCAGGGCATCACTGGCAGGAACCAGGGTGACGTCAGTCATTTGTCTCACCATGGCCCACATCTCGGAGATGTTCTATAAACAAGTCATTCCATGCCTCAGATTAGCACAGAGATGAACAAGCAACAATGTTTTGAGCTACATGGTGTTTTGACGCTTAAGAAAAGCATAAGAACACAAGAGTAATATCAGTTCAGATTTGTAATGGAGATACTGGACACAGTCATGAAGGAAATCTGCTTCTGTCCCATGGAATTCAAATTTCACAGGCTTTTTTGCATAATTCTTGTGCGAGAAGATGGCTATAAATGTTGTACCTGCAGTTGTTCCCAAGAATTGACAACTATTTCCAAAACTATGCTGGGTACTTGGTACTCAGTCTCTTGCTCATTTCTAGTTCACACTTCCCAGTCAATATATACCACAGCACCATCAGCTTTCCATGTAAGCAATGGCTCTGGCTGCTGTTGGAAAGCTGTGCGATCAGCTGTGATAAGAAGCATCAAAAGGACACTGATCACTTTGACAAAGGCTCAGTTATAAATAAAGGTTGAAAACCATCCAGATCTGCTTATTTACAAGGACAAGACTGTATCAGTGTCTACAGGATGAGGGCGTCCCTGCTGAAATGGCAAAATACTGAGAACTAACAGCACCGTTCACTTGGGCAAGGGCAGCTCTTTGATCTCGGTGCTTCAAAGCAGCAAGAACACTGAAACTCCCTCTGTTGTCCCTTGCAAAACAAACAGAGCTGTTCAGAGCAAAGATGCACATCTGTAATTCGGATCCGATTGAAGCGTTTGCCCCTTAGCTTCTGAGCAGCTTTTTGCTCTCCCCATTTGTACAGTTTT
Source organism: Oreocharis arfaki (assembly GCA_013398015.1). Classification (NCBI taxonomy): domain Eukaryota; kingdom Metazoa; phylum Chordata; class Aves; order Passeriformes; family Paramythiidae; genus Oreocharis; species Oreocharis arfaki. The sequence continues at coordinate 59,528 of VZRR01005055.1, read as the reverse complement.
TTCATAGCTTGACCCTCCTGCAGCATTCTCCTCCAGGCATTTCTCCAAGGTTTGTGCATTTGTTTTCTTTTTTAGGGTGGATCAAGGCAACATAATTAAACAAACAGAAAAAAAGAAAAGTAGGCAGATCATTGGTTTAAAGTCAATCCTAGGGGTTTTATGCTTTTCTATGGGAGCCTATTTCAGCTCTAGCAGAGTCTGAAGACCCTTTACCCACAACTGAATACCTTCAAAGGACATTAAGAGACCACAATTTGTAAACCAAACACAACAGAATCTATTTAAAATTAAAAGCAATTTTGCCCTCAACAGCTTATCACTCATGATGGGACACCAGGTTCATTTCTTCCTTGCTGTGTTAAGAAATTTTCACCATGACCAACTTCATCGCAGGTGGGCCCTGCTGTACTGGTGAAAACTCCAGTATTGCCGCTGTGTTTTCTGTGGAGCCATGCAATTTTTTTTGGCATTATCAGTATTTTTCCCCCTGATGTCAGCAGGCTGTTAATCAAAGACTGAAAACAGCTTAAATACATTTCCTTATGTTAACTCACTGGCAGTACCTTATCATCCAGGCCTGCAGTAGCAGCACAAAGGTCCACCAGGTTAGGCTGCAGATGTCCATTCACTATCTTCTCATTATAAATATAAACCTAAAATATAATTAAAGTAAGCATGCTTAACAGTACATATTATGCTCCGTTCCACCCCCAGCCACAGCAGCAAAATCTGAACCAAGCTTTAAAAACAGTGTCTCCAGCAAGTCCCTTTGCTTCCCTCCCACATCAGCTGTTTCTTATCCTATGGTAGAAGAACAGGCATCAGGATCACTCAAGCCTCCTGATCTGAGGAGCCCCAGGCCTGCCTGAAGGCCAGCAGCAGCCCAGCTGTTCAGGGGTTCCACATGGCAGAGCACTGGGCTGAATGCCCTGTTAGACTAATTGCAGCTAATTGCTGGAGGACAAAGATTCAGAAGTGACCTGACAAGTGGATGGCTGTGGTATTCCCCTGCACGGCAGCCTCCTATCTGCTGATGTGAAAGAAACAGGATTTTGCTGGTTTGTGGCAGTATTCAGGGAAATCTGACACAGGCAAATGAACAGAAACCCGACCCTTCAGAGCCTGCCCTTAAACGTATACAAACACCTCCCTGTTTTAACTCTTGATCTTCACCAAGCTTTGTCTACTATTGTTTATTCTATTCTTAGTTGAAAGACCTTCCACTATGTCTGAAAGGAGTAATTCTCAATGTTAGAAAAACAGTGCCATTGTACTTTAACTCCCTTTGGCATGCACTACTACAACATGCCCAGGGTACAAACAAGATGAAGAGCTCAGGACTGCAAAGAGAATGCTGCATTAGTGAAATCATGTCCGTGGATGTCACCGTGTTCCTGTGAGACAGTTTGAACTATCCATGAAGAACAATTAATCACTTCAGTGTAATTAAAACACATTTCACGGCTGCTGATAAACTGAAGCAGCATGGATCTCCAGGTCTCCTGCGTGACCTCCAGGTCTCCCAATTCTCCACAGAAGCCACAGGAGCCCCACACAGACTGCTGACACTTGGTTATTCTTGAACTGAGGCAGGCTGTTATAAGGACAGCTCAGCCAGAGCTTCTCCAGAGGCCTTGGTGGGAGCACGCAGTGACTGCACCAAGTGTTTTGCCAGCAGAAGCCTGGCCACAAACACCACATTGCCAGGGCACATCGCAGCAGTCTGTGCACAGCCCGTGACCCTGACAAGGTCCCATGGGCCATGGTGACTCCACAGCTACCCTAGAGCCAGGACTGCTAGAGACTGGGCTTCTTGTACTCAAAAACCAGCATGGAATAACACTGATGGCCTCAAAACACAGACATAATTATGCTTTAGGGAAGACCTTTACTGTGGGTATATTACAGCAGATACAAACTAAACTAATAAACTATTAACAGCCACTAAATCAAATGTACACTTTATCAGCACAACCGTGCACCTTTTGCCATTAGTTTCTTCCCAGTTACCACAACTGAATGCAGATGCAGGAAAACAGATGCACAAGCTGCTCTCAGCCTCAGCACAGACAGAGCCAAAGCACACAATAACAGTAATTGTGTGCAAATTAGGCAACACTTTGTCTATGTCGTTTCACATATTCCATTTTGAAAAATCAAGTCCTTTTCTTTCATTTTGTTCTCAACAGTGCTGGTAAACAGATAATATCAAATAACAAAAGTAACAAATTGGTTATGTAAAGGTTTATCAGTTTTCCCTGAAAATTTTCCGAGGGAGTCTAATGCTACCAGGCATAATAATTCACAGCTGATGCGCTAAAGCTTCTCATAAGCAATGTCATTAAAATAGGATATAATTTGACAAACATCAAGATTAACACTTCAGCATATTTTTTCCTACACACATACATGAGAAAAATAATCATCCACATAGGAAAAAAATGGGAATATAAAGCCTTCATCTGTATACAATTGCGCATCGAAACAAATCCTAAAAAAATTACTGCTTTTGAAAACTTAGAAGAATTTCAGTTTATTTTACAAGCATAAATGTTTTCTACAGTCATATATGACGCTCAGGGTCTCTTTTTGACAAAAAATATCCTATAGCAAACAGGTGAGTATATTCCTAAAAACATCATGCAAGATTTAAGTGTTTGCCAATTGCATTTTATCTCTAGGCAGGTATTTTCATGTTTTACCTACTACATCTTCTTTTACACCAAGCTCAAATATTTATTTTCCCCACCTCCCTCCACGCAGAACAGTGTTTAATGAAGTTTTTTCACTTCCACTCACCTGACGAGCATATGCCATCTCCACACTGTCCAAAGAGCTGCGACCTGGAGGACCCACCTCACCAACATAGCTGGGCTGTTTAATGAGAAGCATATAGGGAGAAATAAAGTATAGAATTACCACAATGCATTTTACCAATACATCTGCTCCTAAAAAACAACATGCTCCTGACAAAACTACAAAGAGGGTTCTGAACTACCTAAGGAGAAAAATGCAGTCTCACTGCAATACCCCATTATCTTCCCAATATAGCTTAAACTTTCTACAGTGACAGAAATCCTCCTTATTCAGTGCACAAACCAACCATTAGCTCTCTAGAATTAGGACATCAGTGTCTCTTGGTAGCATCTTATAATTTTACTTCTCTGCTTTTGTTTCTTGAAAGGTTGCTTCTTGTCAGTGTCTCGCTGTGAGGCATCTAGTCTGAGCCTCCATCACAGCAAGGACATAGAATTCAATGGATGAGATGGACATAAAACAGGACTGAAGCACTCAATTGCATGCTGAAAAGTGCCCCACTGCTGGTCTGCAGAAGGAAGTATGCTGGCAATATCCTGACCTGAAAAAAATAGTCCTTTTACCCACAGAGACTATGCCAAGATTGAGATATTTTGAGTGTAGAGCAGGGATGGACGACCAATGGAATCACGGCATACAAAATTCATGCTCTCATAAAACTCCAAATACAACATTCCATAATAGTCTAATGCTGCATAAAGCAATTTTAAGCATTCACTACAAGGTACAAGTATGTTCTCAGTACAGCCACCACTGAACATAGATGTTCGATGGTCTGGAGGAAAGAATATTCCCAACAATGCTCTTTGCTATTTCCTGCTTTCTAAAAGAATGTAATTCTCCATTTCAGCATCAGCATTGAAAGTCTTGAGTTTGAAAAATAAAGTACAATCATTTTAAAGACAGATCCCTTTGAGGTAAACAGTCCTTTAATATCAGCTGCTTCAGAAGCCACGCTGGTCTGAAGATCAAAGCAAGACGAGCTCAGTACAGAAACACAATATTTATTATGAAGCCAACTGACATAGTTGGGGCAAGCAAAAGGAACAGACAAGCTTTCAGCAAAGCAAGGTTTTCAGGTTTGTTACCATGTAACTCAAGGCCGTCTATATTCATCTAAACTGGAATCATTAACTTTTTCCGAGAAAGAGCAGGTACATCTGCAGAGTTTAAAAATTAAGCTTTTTACCATCAAAGTCAGTTACAACTGGCTGCACATCCTCACCAGCTGTTACAGTGCACCTTAGAAATAGTGTGCAACGGCTTTACTACTTCCTACACTGGCTACCCGCAATGTCAGTACTTGACAGTGCAGACAGGATCACCTCCAAGAATTGTTTAAAGACGTGCTCTAGTCTTGCCTGAAAGAGCTCACTTAAATGTGACCAATTTGCTGCCTGTACAAACAACATAAAGCCCAAATGCAATAGGAAAATCACTGTTTTCACTTCCAGTTTAATCAGCTTCAGAGTTCAGCTTTGCTGACACCTGTCAGACTGCAGCATGGCAGGAGCAATGTTCCTGCCATGACCTGGCTTGTGCGGATTTCAGGAAGAGATCCAGAAATGGATAGCTTTGCTCCAGATGGTGCCATCATTCAGTTTCTTGTTTCAAATGAGGATGAAATGCTGGCAGTGTCTTCAAAAGAATCGCACTTTTTTTGGGAACTGTATCCCAACTTCAGAATGAAATAATACAAACATATGAACTTCCAGACATGCTACTGATCAGCTTTGCACTGAACATTCTCTCAGTCATCCCCAAATTAATTTTATTTTGGTATTAGTTTAACCTGGAATACCTTCTACTGTGTAAAACCTCTCTTACCCTCATGAGCATGTGTTCTTGCAAAGACAATGGTTCCTCACTGTCCCAGTCCAGAAGTTTTGATCAGGAAAGTGTTCACAAGTTAAAATTTAAAAACAAATAAAGTTACACAATTGCAGTGGCCAAGAAGCTGTCCTGCACTGGCTAGGAATTTATACACGAAGATAAGGGCACCGACCTCTATGAAGAAATTATAGGAGATCCGTGGTATCTGTGGTTACTGCTTTCTGCACAACATACAACAGTTGATTACAGAATAAAAAATACTCAGTAGTGTTTGTCCCTAATACAACGAAATATAAATGAATGAAGGTACCAAGGATGAACCTGGACAATCCTTTAAAATGGCTGAAATTAGTTTATTACTGCATTAATTTCTCACTAATAATGCTATTTAAATAATGTCCAACCTGATTACAAAATCAGGCAGGTGCATTTACACCTTAGGCTGTATAAAAATGCCTTAGAAAAAGTGGAATTGCTTTTGGGTTTTTTGTTTCTGCAACTGAACTTACACTAAAAATATTCTTCACAGTCCCTCTTAATGGATACTGATATTCAGAAGCATCTGCATTTTTCTTTCAGCACCAAATCATCTGACACAAATTCCTTTAAATCCACCTAAAATACAACAAATTCTTTGTTCTAAAGAACAAAGAAGCTGTTAAAGCAGGTTTCCTGGGAAACAGACATGATGGCAGAAATAGCGCTTTGCAGCCTTCCCCTGTGCCGTGCCAGATAAAATGCAGAGTTATTTAAAGTAATGCTAAATTATGGACGTTGTCATTAATTACCGATGAGGTTTCATCTCCTCAAGCAAGTGAACACCAGCACAGAGTGACTTAGTGTCACTTTTCAGCCAGTGCCCAAGCACCAGACACACAAGGACTGGGGCTTTGTTTTGTGAATCTGTTCCTTTTTCTGCTTTGCAGCAGCAAAGAGCACCCACGTGGCTGCCACTCCAGAGAGTGGTGTGTGACTGCCAGGTTCAAACAAATTCAGGTAAGAATCTGAATTCAAAAGTGCACGCTTGAAACTAAGAAGTAGCTGGTCTGGGAGTTGGGTTTTCCTTTCCTTTCCTTTCTCCAATTCTGGTTTTATCCTAACCATTATCCTTTAAGAAACGCTTCTTAACTATCTGCCACAGCTGAGAACTGCCACATTGAAATTAAATTCTTCAAATTCTACTGACTTGGCACTTCAGGGAAAAAAAAAAAATCAGGAAGTCTAAAATTTGTCCTAATTTTCTTATACTTTTCTTTCCTGTGGAAAAAGAGCCATAAAAGCAAGCTTATTTCCTATTCTTTCCCATCTCATATGTGCATTCTGGCTTCATCTTTGAATTATTAAACTGTAAGAAAGCACTAGCTCACTGAACTATCTCATGGCTGTGCTAAAAGGAAAGTTCACAAGGAAAACTAAAGCAGTGAGTCAGCATAGGGAAGGCCACTTCCACTGCTCCCCCTGAACTGCAGAAATGGAGTTGCACAGGCAATCCTTCCCAAGAAGGGACATCCCCTCCAAACTAACGGTGGAGGGAAAGTGGGGAGGGGGAGGATATCCTTTGCTCGCAAGTCAGAACTTATCAAGTTTCAAGCAAGAAAAAGATAAAGATAAAAGATGTGTTCAGAACAGCAGCTAGGAGCATACGAGAAGAAGTGTGTGTCAGGTCAGGTTCTCAAGTTTAACTGGAGCAGCAAAAGGAAAAGCAGAAAAGCAGGGAACGCACAAAGGATTGCACAGGTTTAAGTGTACACATGCATATCTTGCTGTATCTCTAGTCTGATATTGCTTAAATGGCTTGTGCTGTTTTTCTCAACCACCTTTGCTTTCCCTGCCCTGAATTTTGGTCTTTTTAAAACATTATTCAGAACTGTAATATTTATTCTGAATATTATCCATTTCTCAAAGCTGTAGCTTTGCTGCACTGACATCACATTTTTATCTTTTAAATTCACTTAGCCAAATGATGCTGCTTTTCAAAGGAGGAGTACTCCTTCATTTGCACTCAGCCAAGCATTCAGCCTCACTTGCACACCAAACCCCCGTGCACTCAAAGATGCATTATTCATCACCCTCATATGCATATGCACATTCCTCAGCAGAAGTCTGGGCAGACATTTTGTCAGCACTCCAAATGGCTTGGCCAGTAGATGCAGTATCTAGGCAGGAGACCAAGCTGGAGAACCCCCATCAATATACACTGTCGTGGAGTGGAAAGCATCTTGCAGTCCTTGGGATTTAAGGGCTATGAAGATGTGATACAGAGAGGCAGAACAGAAACCAAGATATGCCAGTGTCTCTTTATCACTGCAGGAGAGTGCTGCTTGACAGCAAGAGTGGAAGAGCTTGCAGCAAGAGTGGAAGAAAGAAAAACTTGGAATAAGGAAAAACTTGGAAAAGGACGAAGAAAATGCCTTGGCACCTCATGGCACAACAGTCATAACAAACACCTTCAGAGCATAGGTGTTTGATACCTTGAAGACAAAACTCAGGCTTTTATCCCTTTCCAGGCCTACAAGAAGCACCTTTTTATCAGCTCTGGTTTTCCCTGACAAGAAGGCGGCCAGGCTGAAGGACAAGGGGGAACAGAAAACCTTAATGGCAAGTCCTGCACTAGGTTCTTTGAATCATGAGCTTTGCCTGTTAATTGGTCTTATTTCCATGAATAATGTGTTGGTATTTCACTCTGCCCAAATTAGCTTGCCCAAAGCTTGAGAATTGGCTCGCAGGCAGACCGGCCCCCTGCTGCGTTTGGATCTGTGCCTTTTCAGCTGATTCTCCATCTCCAGAGGATATCAATTAAACCTCTACTATATTCTACAGGCTGTGTCTGTTTGTGTCACATACACACAAAAAACTTATTTGACTGGAACAAAGCTTTAGAAGAAAAACCTGCTGTGGGGAGGTTAGATAACAGGCTTTTAACACAGTAGATGCACTTCAAACCTCTCAGACCTTTGACTTCTTGAGGCTAAGACTAGAATATATCAAGGATTTTAAATGCTCTCAAAATGACATACTGCTACTATGAATGCTTTGAAACAGAGAGTGGAGTATTACTGAGTGATAGTGTACACTGAGTCTTTAAACTCATTCATGAAAAACATTAGGAGCTGAGTTTTCTCCCCTCCTCCCTCACACCAATTTGATGCTTGGCATCTCAAGTGCCATGGACTGGGGTTAGCATCCATTTGACACTGTAACACCAGAATAGAGGTTTTACCTGTTCAGAGCAGGTTATTAACTTACTTCTGCTGGCAGTTAATATCCACACTCTGAAAGGAAAATCCCATACCAGTAACTAGCACACAAATCAAAGATGTTAGAAGCTATCAGTGTAACTACCGAGTCTTCAGATTCACATCCTAAAATAATGGGATAGCTGTTCCTAGTTTTAAATTAATTCAGTCTGCATTATTTAGCATTTCTAATATTGGAAAGCTGGACGACCTTTGAGAAGTCCCAGTAAAGTGTCAGTAAAATATTTTCTGGCAAAGACAGCCTCTATAAAAAGAGGTATGCTAACTGGGATTAACCTATATTTAAAAGAACAGTAATCAGAAAGGGACATTTCATTAGCAACTTTAATTATTTCCAAATCCCTATATGGGTCATACCCCATTAGCACCAAGGGCTTTTTTTATTTTAATATACTTGCAGGTCATCCTAATGAACAAGAATAAATTTTCATGGGTGGAGAATGTGGCTATAAAAAATATGTCTCTTTCAGCCTGAAAGCAGAGCAACTTGCATCCCCCCACTCCCCGTCCCCTCTCCTCTCAAGGTGAGCATTTTCATGGAGCACTGTGCAGCAGCTGTGATGTAACTTTGTGCTCCAGGGATCACAGCTGCTGTCTGATGCTTTCAGCTCAGAGGGGCTGAGTTCCCAACACTCTGCACGTAACTCTGCTTTGCTCTACTCATGTAACTGAAACATTTTCTTTAAGAGAATAAACTGTAAAGTTTTAAATTGTAACAGAAGATAAGGAATGCTTTAAGATGACAGTCAATATCTCTTTTGTTAAACATGGGGTCAGTCTTGCCCAAAGGATTTGGTCACTGCTGGATTAACCTGAACACTAGAGGTCTTAGCAGCACAAAATTCTAATCTGCTCTGTGTGAGACAGCAAGAGAAACGGGAAAGCTTTTCTTGTTTAATGTTTATTCATTTGGTTTTGCCAAGAAACCTGAGAGACTTCATCAGCCTAAGAAAAGCCATAAATCCAGGCTAGCACACAGTGATAAGGGAAAGAGACTCTAAGACCTATGTGTAAGCACAATTGCACCTGAGAAACTCCCTAGTGTCACATTGCAAGGGCTTCCTGAAGTTCCCCCGTGTGTTTTCTGTATGTGTGTGCTCCCCTGGGTATATTGACCTAGTATGTACTTGTGACTAAGTCTCCAGCCAGCACATATGTTGCTCAAAACACAGCTTCAGCAATAGCAGCTCCACTGTCTGTACCATCAGTCAATAAACAGAAAATAACAAAGGTTTGATATTTTGCTAGACAATGCATTCTGCTAGTCAGAGCCATTCTAGAATTATATAGGGATTTTTTTATTTCTCATTTTCACACAGTTGTAGTTGCAGAGTATTTCAGAGGTGGTTTCAGCAGGGCTGGAATGCCAGCTGTGTACAGTGCTGTGCATGACTGTGCACAGCATTTAGAAAGACAGAGTTACCTCATTTTCCTGGGTGAAATCAAGAGCATCTTCCCCTGATGCAAGCAGAGAATGAAGAATCCTTTGTTTCACCTGTTCCCATTCAACCAGCATCGATTCTCGGTGATACTCCTCAGCCATGGCAAAAGTCTGTTGGTGAAGAACAAGAGCTAAGGAGCCTATAGAAACACCCACCAGCCTAACTCTGCTATTAATAGATGAGCCCAAAAATGAAACAGAAAATAGTAACTACATAAATCAACCAGATCAGCGCTCAAGAGCTAATGGTGTGCTGCATATTATTTTAACAGGCTTCCTGTTGAGGTGCAAGGCGATTCAGAAAGTAGGTGTATGTGGAATTAAGACAACTCTCACATACCCCCAGCTGGTAAAAGAGGGAAACTGTGTCTCTTCCACGGCACCGCAGCACATGAATCTGAGCAGGCTGAAAATGAGTAGGCTTCCTCCTTTAACTAAGCAGCACACACAACATCCAGGTCATCAATGGTCTGTGTGGTTTGTTGAGACTTAACTTCTCTAATGACCACTAGCTTTTCACCTCCTTGGAGGCTACAAAGGTCTGACTCACTGCATTCTTAACAAAGATGTGTGTTTATTGCCCATAATAACTTTCAGGTCGTTACCAGCGTGCTTTTCTTTTAAACTGGAAATAGGATAAAATAAAAATCATAATAGTTAGGGAAAGCTAGCACACGTCAAAGAATCAGGAAGTCTCTTTCATCAGGAACATAACTTGGGAAAGCACATAGGAAAATCATATCCCAAGAAAAAACAACCTTTACCTTTAAAATAGCTGATGTGCTACACTGTCTTCAGATCCAGTTGGGGAACATATGGGAGGAAACAGCTTTTCCCTCAGTAAGGAAAATATTCCCTTATTTTGGCAATGGCACTGGGATAGAGACGATGCTTCACTACCTTTTCTGTTGTTGTTGGGGTGAGACTGACAGCCTCGGGGATACCAGGACAGGAAATAAGAGAATCTCCACTAATTCTAAACAGAGAATAAGCTGTATTGTGTCTTCCTTCCTGTTCACATAGCTCCATGATGCAACGCACATAACTAAATGTCTTGGTTGGCTGACTAAGTTCTTCATTTCGCTGCAGTTCACTGTTAGGAAACTGTCAATTAATGGGCAAAACGTTCCTCAGAAATAATGAATTGATAAGACACTGACATTTGGCAAACATTTAATTACAGTGCATGCATGCAACTAGAGCCTAAGATTTCTGTTTCTTTGTTGTGTTATATAAATTTACTTTATATTTTCATGGCAGGATATAGGTCTCACCCGTACCTTCACTATAATAATTTCAACAGGGTTTTAAATATGCTTCAATAGTTACAGCATAATGTTATGTATTGAAATAATTTAATAATGCTTATGTACGATTTCTTGTCATTTGAAAGAAACACAGGCTCATTTCTAAACCTGATGCCACCAGTGTACATGGAGGGAGACAATCATAACAAGAGCACCAGGAAGTATGGAATGACATTTCCAAAAAGAATTTTTAAGACAAACAACAGGAAGCATTTTTCTATGATGCATAATTCAATTGTGAAAATCACTGCCCCAGAACATGACAGACACCAAAAACACAAACAGATTCAGAAACAGGATTAGATGAACTTCTTATCAGAAAACAAGTTGCTGCTCAGATGATGTTCAAAACAACTATTTGTTCAGAGGTGAAGATACAGGAGTTGAAGAGGGAAAGGCTATGTCTTTTTCTTACAGACTAAGCACTGATCCCTTTCAAGGGAAGTAAACTGGACTCTGCAAACCTCTCCTGTCTTTGTTTTTAGGAAAAAACGATGGTGCTTTCTTCCAACTTACCCTCCTCCTAGACTCTTCAATGGCAGACAGTAATGCATTATCTTTTTCATTCTTCAAGAATCCCTGCAGAAAACGAGAAACAGAGCTTCAGCCAAAAAAATCAGCCTTGCACTAACATCAGATACATATTGTAGTACTCAGCTCTTTCAGCTCTGAGAAGTGCTTAGAGCTCTCTCTGCAGTCTAGTCCCACGAAGTTTAAAGGTCACTTTACTTCACCAGAGGTACAGTAAGATGCCCATTCAGAGCAATGTGAAAATGAAAATGCATTAATCCCCTCTTTTAATATGCATTAAATCCTAGTGAAATGTCCTGCTTCTATTCTCTTTTATCTCTGTGTCCCAGCATCTGCTTCCTCTTGCTCTCCATTTGAGGGAGCTAGGATGAAAGCTGGTAGGAGCGATAAGCCAAGATAAGATTGTTGGACTTGAGTATGCTGAAAAAAATAAAACAGTCTTTGACTTGGCAGCTTCAGGCAGAAGTGGAGCTCTTGGAGGACCGATAGGAACTGTGAAAAAGAGCCTTAAAAATAGTCAGTTGAGGAAGGATGGAAATAACTAAACAGTTGGAAAGCATATAGAAAAAGTTTACCACACAGCTTCTCTCCATGAATACAGCTGGAGTGGGTAAAAAGGAAGAATTGTATTTTTAATTTTCAGTATATCAGTAAATCTCAAAGAGGTCAGATGTGTGTGAACAAACTGATTTAGATAAGCTGTTAGCTCCTTATCCCAGAGGTTACCTTTATGACCTATACTAGGAAATGTGAAATCGTTTTAACTTTAAACAAGCAGCTGTGGGGTAAACTGCAGTAACACAGAGACAACAATCAGGATACATTTATCACATTTCAACATAAATATCTTTATTTTGCATTTTCACTGTTATATCACCAATTAAATAAACCAAGTCAATTAGTACTCCCAGACTTCAACTAAATCATTAGTCAGGTCAAGAAAAAGAAAAAGAAAAAGAAAAAGAAAAAGAAAAAGAAAAAGAAAAAGAAAAAGAAAAAGAAAAAGAAAAAGAAAAAGAAAAAGAAAAAGAAAAAGAAAAAGAAAAAGAAAAAGAAAAAGAAAAAGAAAAAGAAAAAGAAAAAGAAAAAAAGAAGCCTTTGTCTCCCTCTGAAGTAATCAACTATAAATTATCAACTCCATTAAGTGTTAATATCATAAAAGTCAGTACACTCACTTCACAGCTTTAAAACCAAAAGCTGCTAACAAACCCACAGAGTGGGAACTCAATGGACCATTCTTTATGTTTTTATAAAGAGAAAACACAATTGCAGCAGCGTCCAGCTGAATTTGTCAGGAATCAGGAGGGTTTTGCGCCTTTTAGTCTCCCCATCCTCCTGCAAAGAATTCCTGTGGTAACACAGGGAGATTTGGGCTGTTGGAAAAATATATTTATGGTAGGTCTTAGAAACAGCGCTGCAGCAGTAATACATACAACCACAAGTATCACAGAGTGATACTTAGCTCTGGGAGGTGAGGAGCATTTGAAATCTTCCCAACCTGAAATAATCTGGCAGGAAACCGCCGCATAGGTGTGCTGCCTGCCTTCCTACTCCCCAGCACCAGCATGTGAAATAAAGGACATTGCACCCTCTCCTGAAATATGTAGAACAAGCATTTGAGGTACATGGGACAGGCTGTGACCTCCTTCAGCTGGAAATAAGAACGTGACCCCTTTCTGTACACCAGAGAGAGAACTAGCTGCCATCCTCCGAGAAACGTGCGGTGCAGCTCCCCAGAAACAGCCCTTGAATTACACACAGAGGAGAGCGGTCACTGCTACCCAGCCTATTCTTCATTTCACCAGCCGACAGGTCCTGCTTTATTTTTAGACAATGCCCACAGAGAAATCACAGTTACAACCTGAAAAAAAGGAAGCTAAATCTAGATCCTTGCACATGTCTGGGGACCAACTATTACAGCAGCTGTCACTGAGACAAGGGTTGCTGCAGTCATCTAACTGGGCCAAGACCCAGCCTCGGCTCTGTGCAGGAGAGGGATAGAGACGTGCCTTGTGAGGCTTGTCCCTGCCTGCACAGGTAGAAGGACTTTGGGAAGGCAACAAGTTTTGAGTTTGTGTGGGGTTTTTTTTGTTTTTGTTTTTTTTTTTTTTCATTTCACCACCTCCAACCTAAAAAGGAGAAAAATTATCTGGAATTAAAACAAGCAGTGCTTCTAGACCTTCAAAGCATACACCATTACATGAGCAGAAGAGACAGACCCGTTTCCGATGGCAGAGATCTGATGCTGCAGAGAACAGTGTGTTAGCTGTATTCTAACAACACTGCTAATTTTACAGGCAAAACCAGCCCACTGTCTCCAAGATGCAGACCTACAGCTATCTGGATGTGATGGAGAGTGTGAGCTTGCAGATGTCCTGGATGCCTGGCTCCCTGCTCGCTCTGTGAGCACTGGACTCCTGACAACCCCAAGAGACACAAGTCCTACCTTTCCTGCCCTTGGTCTTCCCTCTTTCCTTGCAGGGATGTGTAGCCTTAGTTGAGCAGGTACCTGCCTAGAAATGTACCCAGCAATGATAGTAATCAAGAGAATAATTTAAGATGTGCTTGAACTTCCCTTGATGTCAGTAAATCCAGGCTGAGTATCTTAATGAAACCACCCAGCTCCCAGAGAGTTCTGCAAGGTCCATTTAAGGGATCACATTACACCAAATGCCAATTAGGAGATGATAACTGTCTTTTTCAATCTCAAAAACTACTCCTTTAGCGAAAGAAAATCCTCACATATTCCAAATAATATCTGTAATGCCTCACGGAGGAGAGGTACATTTTAAAAAGGTTGCCCTATGTCTTGTGCTAAACATTATGACTCTAGCATGACAATTGCTGCTTCAGTTAATTACAGGCTAATCGTTAAACCTCAGAAGAAGGAGTTTCAGTAACTGATGCTGGAGCTCCTGTTACTCCTTGTGTGAGCTGCTTCTGCTTAGTCAGGCCAAATAAGAGCGCCCGGGGGTGTCACTCCAGGCTTTGGTGGCCAGAATTGCACTCCTTAAGAAAGTGAGGTGTGTCCGGCTGGCTGCAGGATTCCCTAAATTTATCGCATTGCCACCTAGTGGTGCACTACACTTTGGTCACCAGACATGATTTCACGGACACACATAAATGTACACAAATGCACCTCTGCTGCACGAAAAAGCAGCGCCCCGGAACAAGGATGGGCAGAAAGATGGAAGAGATACACTCTACATTAGAGAATTTTTGTCCTCCGAAATCCCAGATCACAACTTAAGGGTTCACGTATCTCTTAAGAAGGCTGGGCTGTGAACAGTGCTGGTTGTGCTCACCAGCTACATCTGCCCTAAAAGCTTTCCGCAGTCCCAGCGGCAAGGTTTGACTTTGCCACAAACGCTGGCAGACTGTAACAAGGATAACGGAGGTGCAGCGTTCAGCACGCACGGGGAGTGCACGACCCACAAAGCAGGAGCCGCCCTCTCAGGGGAGAGGCTGCTGATTGTACAACGAGTAACGGGACATTGCTTCATATTCAGCATCCAAAGAGAAAGGCGGGAGGAGAAGAGAGCTTATTGTTAGGAGACAAAACGCTATTTTGCAGAGGCAGATGGCAAAGATAGGAACAGCCAACAGAAGCATTGCTATAATCTCAGAGGTGAAAACCTCACCTTGCAGCTCTCCGTGCACAAGCTCTGCCAGCGGAGGGATCCCAACGTTGGCTGGATTTTGAGTGAAAATGAAAATCTTACTTCCCTGAGGCAGGTTTATGCAAAAAGCTCACAGAGCCTTAATGTCACATCACTCTGCCCTGCTTTAGTGAGTGGCTTTTGATTTTCCTCTCTGTTACTGTCTGACTCCCACACATCCTTCCTGCATCTAGTTTGGAAGGGAAGCAGCATAACTCTTCTCCATCACCAGCTCTCTGCAACACTCACTGCTGAATGTTTCCCACACACCATTTGTACAATATCCGATGCGATGGTGTTTGCAAAACAGGGACACAAGCATAGAAATACACCCACTCTCGCACCTTCAGGTTCCCGTTTCTCAGTTAGTCCCGCTTACACTTACATGTCTACTGACTCTCAGCATCTTTCCTAAGCACATTCCAGATCTTCTTGGATCTCTTACACCTTGAACTTCAGCCTGATCTTCTCAGAGTCTCCTCTTTTTGCTGAAATCCAGCCTCACTCTGCCTCACTCGACTATGGTTTGTAGAAGTGGCCCCCCAGCAGAAGGGCAGCACAGGGCCCCTGGCAGCCTGTGCTTGCTCTACTATTACACCTCTCATCTCAGACAACAACTGACACAGGCTGATTTAACAGCAATCAGCACCTACCTTGCTCCAGCCTGAATTCCAGCAAGAGAGTGTTCCAGTAGTTCATTATCAGTACAAAAGGGCACATGTGCATGCACCGATGATCTTTTTTTGACAGGAGACTGAAAGTCTCTTCCATTTACTGCAGTAAATGAGGTTAGTAAACTCTCCTGGCTGAGAGAAGTCTCTTAATCACTTTCACCAGTCAGGCCATACTTTTAATACTTGATCTTAGTATTCAAGCTGTCACAAGAAGGCGAATGCTGCCAAATAGTATATTGAGGCCTTGGATGTTGACAGCAACGGGTACTTTTTCACTGGCACAGAAAGAAAGAAGAAAATGAAATGAACAATCTGGGACCATTTCAAGTCAACTGCTCTTTGATTAAAATATTTCCAAGTGCTGGATTTCCAGAAGATCCAGTGAATCCAGCAGGGACAGTTAACAAAAATCACTCTTTGGCAACTTCAGGTGAAGCACCTGAATTTATTATTTCTGCTAGCAATTCTAAGAAACAATTTACTAAATACAATCCTATTGAAAACATGGACACACCTGAGGTGTTGTACCCTGGCACAACCCTCCTGGCCATGTTCTCTCTGGAAATAGAAAATGAAGCAAAACTACCTGGCACTTTTTAAATCTAAATTATTGTTTGTGCTGACACAAGCACCAGTGCTTGCTGGCTGCCTTTGAATAGACAGGCCAAAGGATGAAGAGCCATGGGGTGTCCAACTACTGCATTCCTGAGGATGGGGACACACCAGTGTAGCATGGGCAGTATTTCAGTCTATTCACTCTTCTTTTGTACATGTGACAGCAACATGTCTTGGAAGATTCCAGAAGTCTCCCATGATTTGTTTTTCAGAAAGCATCAGGTTTTTTGGGCTAAAGCCATGAAGATAAGCAGTTTCACTACATACCTTGGCCTGTGCAATACTGTGCCTTTCAAAGCAGCAGGGCAGATGCCCAAAGATCAGCTACCAAGCACAACGAGCCAAGAGCATTTGTGAAATCGGCTTCTTCCTTGGAGAGCTTCAGATGGCAAAACTGCTACAGGGCCAAAACAGACTGGGGGCCCGAGTGCAGAAATCCTCAGAGAGGAAGAGAACCCAAGGAAGGGTGACTCACCAGTCAGTATCACTTCAAAGCTGCATCACTGTACGCAGATACAAAAGCCCACTGGAAAGGACAGTCTGACCAGTCTCATCCCATAGCTGTATACATTGTTCAATTTAAGGACTTAGCAATACAAAATTCCCCTAACCCAAGACAGCTGCACTTGTCAAACTACGACATACATTTCTCAACTTCCTTACTATCATGTCTAGAGCAGGAAATCCTGCAAAAATTTTAATTCCCTGTTGACTGAACAGGAAAAGCAGGGAAAATCCAGAAGGCTTTACAGTTTGATAAGACCTAAGAGTCGATTGTTGCATCAGAGACTTTCAAAGCAACAGCTATGTTGAAGCTGAAAAGGGAAAAGCACGTAGCAACAGCTAGAACACAAAACTGTGCTAATACAGCCAAACCCCGGGCTTGGGGAAGATCTACTGCTCTGCTATCTGCCTTCACAGAGGTGTTAAATCACATCCTGCCATGTACTGTGACTGTGCTCCAGACTTGTAGCCGATACTCGTGCTCAGCTGGTTTGAGAGTCAAGCTAGGAGAGTTCTTCCCCAGCCTGCAAGCCGAAAGCATTTGAGTGGCAGTAAGTCATTAAAATACTCAAAGCCTGGCTTCATCTCTGCTTCCCTGCGTGACTAGCAACAATTTTAAAGATTACTTCAGGGTTTTTTAAGTGGCTTCCTGCTCCAGCAAAATCAAATTTTGCGGAGCCACAATACTGTCTCCTTTCATGATGGAGAAGTAGCAACCTGGGCCACACCCCAGCAGCAGCAGGAGTCAATGCACGCCAGGTCGGAGCCCACACACAGTGCAGAACAAGAGGGGCACCTCCACTTGCCCACAAGGCTCTCTCTGGGGCTGTGTGCACCATAGAAGATGCACAGCAGCACCCTTTACCAGAGACAAGCCCTGGGGCAGGAACAGGGCTCCTGTACCCCACCGCCAGCACACGTTGATGCAGTGCCCAGGTTTGAACAGTCTTGAATCTGTGCTACAGAGTGAGCCTTAAGCAAATATTTGCAAAGAGCTCTCTGCTGCAGGTTAGCGCCCGCAATGCAAAGTACTTTTTTTGCATTTTTTTACTGGTTTAGACTGTTTGATCTGTGAAACTCATGCAGTTTTCACAGTAATCTTAAGACGGTATCCAGGAACACTGGATTTTGCTGTGTTGGATAAATATCATTATTCCTTCTAGCCGTGACAGGAGAAACTCAAACTGCCGAAAGAAGCATTCCTTGGGAAATCACAGATCAGCTCTAACATAAGCAGGGGCAGATGGTGCACGCTCTTTGACTCTTGCTGGGCCTGTCTGAATCTGGCAAGTGAAGACTGGAAATGTGTTCCTCAGACATACAGGCTTGAAGGGAAGAAATACAAACACCTCCAACTGCTCACTTCAGCCAGGACACCATCCATTAAGCACGGAAGGCTTTATATCAAACCACCAGTTAATATCAAACCATCCCCAGCACTGAGAGGCACCATTACATCCCACACCCAACCGTAGTCCTCCGAAACACATCTGCAGCATGCGGCCAGCAAGGAGAGCGCAAGGTATCTGTAGTGAACAGAAGCAAAATTTACCATGAAACATACAGAGAGCACAGCTTTATCACACTGGAAATGTCTAGAAAAAATACCACTGCTCAGATTTCCTGCAGGAATATTGTGCCAGGCACTCAGCAGCGCCAAAATCGAACTCTCTGCTATGTGGCACTGCTTGTTCTCTGTATAAATGGAGATCATCACCACTGGCAAGAAACATGACTCTGCTTAATTTTAGTTTCTTCTAATTCAACGCAAGATGCTCAGTGAGTTCGTGCACTATGAGATTTCAGTATTTCATTTAAAACTGTACTTACAAGTGGTTTAACTCCTAACAGAACATGAAAATTCATTGCAGTGTTCCTGTGTATTTTAGGTTTTACAAAATATGTCAAAGACATTTACAAGATTTAACAAATCCCAGTGCAATTAAAATGAGTGAATTAGGACACTTAAAAAAACCCCCACAATATAACAACCATTGCAATATATATAATTTATACATTACTTACATAGTGTACCTAATTATTAAAATATTACTAATTATCCATACTATTTGTTCTGTCTTTTCCCCTCCATCAGAGTGAAACCAAAATAACTTCAATTACACAAGTTAGTTTCTCATTCTCAGACTAAAAACCCATTGCTGTGTAATGTTGGGCTGCACAGTGCATGGGAATGCTGTGAAAACGTGGTTTAGAAGTTTTTTTTCAAAGTCATAAAGACTTTAATGGCATAAAACTAAGATAATACATTTTTAATCCAAAGTTTTGCTGCACAGTTGATTAGAATGAGGTTCTCTTTCACATACAATTACCAGCCTCCAATGCACAGATCATTTTTGACAGCAATTGTTAATGCAACACAAAAGCAGTGTAAACAACAGTGCTACTGTCTCTAGTGATCCTGTCTTTCTCCCCAGGCACATATTCATTTTCCTCCTCCCTATGATATAACTGGGACTGGTTCAACAAGAATCCTAGGTCCTATCAAGGTACAAAGCACCAAGGAGATCTGTGCAATAACAAAATAAAGTCTAGAATAGCCTTAAACTGCTGAGAGGTCATGCAAAGAACAGGAGGAGTAACAATGAAGAAAATGTATCTAGAACAAGGAGGATATTACCATCTTTACATTCCTGAATATTACTGAATGTAATATATATATTTGTCTCAGGAATATAAACATCTCTGTGTTCTACTAATTGAATAAACATAAAAATGGAAAACTAGAAAGAAGGTAGACAGACTCTTGCAAGCTGAGACATTACTCAAGAAGGAGCTTGTTCAGCTGGCTAATACGGGTACATTACATCTGAAAACATCTCAGATGGTGGTTCTGTTTGTCTTAATCATGACGAAGAAACCAAAATGTCACAAAGGCAATTAAACACAACGCTACCTCACTTGGAATACAACTTCTTGAGTGAGGGAAGCTCTCCACACAATCAGGCCAGCAGGACCAGCAGCAGGACCCATGGGAAGCCCATCTCCTGTGGCACTGGCGTTTCACCATCAGCAACAGCATCAGCACAGAGCGAACAGACCACACAGTCTGAAACCTGAGCTCATTCATCAAGTTTCCAAATACATGACTACCTGAACGTGGTTTAGAAGTTTAAATGCAGAGGGATGACCTTAGTGTGGGCTTTGCTCAGCACTATGATGAGTAGCACTATAAAAGTCCTCACATTAGCATTGTGATTAAAAAACACAACCCTACAAAAACCACAAACATTATCAAGAGATCCACAATCAAAAGAAAACTCAAGGCTTTGCCTCTTTTTCAGAATTTATTTTAAATAAATTAAATTATGAGATAATTCCAGTGGGCTTGAGATCCACAATGCAACCCCATAGTAAAAATATTTATAGCATGCAAACAAAAATAATTTCTGATCATCCACTCGAATAAGCTGTTATACCGGCCTCTCCGGTATCATGTTTTTTAAGGGAATACTGTGAAAAAACCTACATATTTAAATTATTTAATACCGCCATTGTACAGTCATAACTAAGGCTGTAATGTAATACCTCTTGCTGGAAACATCCTCTCATCAGGCAGGACGCCCTCAAATCAAGCCATCAAAACCAATTTCACTGATGACGCCATTTTCTTATTTCTTTCGCTGCCATTTTAGCATCGTGGTTACTCCACATTTCCTCAAGAAGTAGCTGTGCATTCTCCCTGCTCTAAGAGGAAACCACAGCGACAAATGAAACCTGTATGTTGGAATTTCTGCCCGTGTCACGTCCCTGCATGGCATGGGCAGGGATGAAGCACAGTTGCCATTGCAGACCACACCTCAATTCCCTGTACCGAGAGCTGGCGAGGAGTCTCCCGAGATGGTGCAAGCTGAGAAACCAGCCACTGGAAATCTGTGGGCACCACACGGAAAATTGATACAACTGAGGAAAGAGGAGTGTCCAGCCCTGTTACAGGAGGTATCTCTCTCTGAATCTCACAGAAAACACTGGTTAGTAAGGGAGTAGTTTGAAAAGAGAAGCAAAAGGCATAAAGGAGGCACAGAGACAAGCTTGCAGTGTCTGCTGCTGGACTAACTGTACATTAGCATTAACATATAGGCAACCACAAAAACCCACGTAGCCTGGCAGCAGAAAATTACTTTCTCAGGATCACATTCAAAACCAAACTGCCATCCCAATCAATCAATGAAGTATTTGCTATCCCAAAATGACATTTCTGATGGATCACCAGCAAGAGGGGCAAATTATTAAATAAACCTGCTACTCATTAATACCCATCCTCCTCTAACTCACTTCTAAAAATTTTAGTGCAGTCCTTCAGTCTCCCCCACCCCTTTTTAAGTCCTTTATCCTGCTTGTCTGACTGGGAACGTGCAACCTTGCTGTTTGCAAGAAACAGGGATGCTCTCAGGATTTTCTGAAAACCAAAACATGATCGGTATTTCCACATCTCTTCCTTCACAATTTCAGATGTGCAGAAACAGTTAAATGCCTTCAAGTTAGTCCGAAACTGCAGGTAAAATAACAGTAATGAAAAAAATTGGTTCTCTTTACCTCCTCTAGATTCAAGTAGTAAGCCTGGCAGCACTGAATCTGACACTCCCCCTATTCTCAGGCTGACTCAAGAGGAAAGATTTTGGCTGCCGTGCCCCCATCCCACAGCTGAAAGCCTGCGTACTGCCTTCCTGAACGTTCCTTAGGAGCACGAGTTATCTTTCTGCTTCATGAAAAGATAAGCCAACCAACATCTTCCAGCCTCCATCTGCACTTCAGACAGAATGCGATGCAGGCAGCGAACGCTCATTGCCTCGAAGGGACAACGCCTGGTTCAGACATCAAAATCCTGTCAGCACTGGAAATGCGACAACCAAGTTACTGGGATGCAAATCCTAAACCAGCATAGGTGGCTTTCCCTAATGCTGTACCTCCACAAAGGGGGTTCCTGTAACATTTCCGCTGCAATTTGAAGTCTCTCAGAAAAACCCACACAGGGAAAGAAAGTAAATTTAACTTGGGAAAGGTTTATTTCACTGATAGTGACTAATATGACAAAGAAAGAGGCAAGATTACATTCACTGTAGTGCGAAGAATGTAAGTTTTGGGGTTTTTTTAAGTACACACTGGAATGTCAAGAAAATGTGCAAATTTGAAGTTCAGCCCTCTTAAATAACATGAGATGATCTGGCAAAATCATCCTCCCGAGTTAAAAAAATAAGCCCAAATTAGCTACCCCATTCTTCCTCAATATTTGTAAATAAATCATAGCTACTTTGTTCACCTAATAGCTATTTTAAACATGACACCTTATCCCCTGGAATAAATATAAACATTTTACTGACAGTGAAAGAAAGCAATTTGGAGCTCATACATGTCATGATATCTTTAAATCCTCAATTTAAACATGCCATGGTCTTTAGAAATGGTTTTTCTTTACTACATTACTGATACATTTCACAAAGTTAATTATTTAAATTACATATGAATTATTAATTGCAGATCATTAAACTAAGAAACAGACGTCTGGAATACGCCTGTTATAATTATACAATTTATATTTAAAAATGTTAGGCATTAGAGGACTCGGAGAGAAAAGCATACATCAAAATTCTCTGCTGCAATAAATATGTTACAATAAACACTTTACCCATTTTCAGCTTATTTCTCCTACTGTGTAATAAACCTAAGGTTTAAACTTTCCAGACTTGGGGCATGAGGCCGGTGTGCTGAGGATACACCAGAGACAATAGGTTTCCATTTTTCTCCTCCGGCTGTACTCCACCCTGGCTAAGGAACTGTCTAGCAGTGCATGCCTTTATTTGCGTCTTGCATTAACAAGGCACACAAGCTTTCGGACTTTAATGTAAATTAAATGTCAAGTCCAGATGCTGCCAACAGATATCACAGAAAACCCTGCTAGAAGAGACCTACAGCTAATTATTCATTACAGTGGCTCAGTCATTTTTTCATACATTAATTTATGGAGCTTAGTTGAACTCTGTCTCCCACCCACTTCAAACAAAGGAAAATAATTTGCCACACTGTACCAACTGCAAGGATAACTGAGCCGTCTCCCATATGGGGTCAGTGGGGATGGGATGGTTTCCTCCATATTTTTACACAGGCAAACCACACATTTCATTGTCCTTTACCTGATTTTTTGCTGAGCTGCTTTTGTGGCAAGACCCCCCCTTTGCTCAGGTAATCTGGTTGGAGAGAGGCAACTTTTTGGTCATGCTATGCCACTGTTCCATGTCTTCCCTCTGAGCATTTCTCAGTTGACAAAAGGAAGAGTGCAGAACATGGCACACAGGCACCTTAATATCTGGGGAGGGAGCCCCAAAGGAGGCAAGTCACTCTCTGCTGCAAGAGCCCGGGTGCCGTCCCAGCACAGTATGTTTTATCAGACTGCTTTCTTTCATATACAAAAACAGAATTGAAAGGAAAGGAGAAAAGCAACCCACCCTGTACTTTTGCTCCCCATACCAAAGCCATGCAGAGCTCCCAGTTTCATGCAGCCTCTAAGTCCCCAGATCTGAGAGTATTAAATCAGCTGCCACCCACCCAGCTAGTCATGGCCACCACATTTATATAAATGTTAATTCCCTGACTGCTTCCCTTTACTATGACTTTACTGGATTAACCCTTTTCATAATGTATCCTATTCGGTTGAAAGAGAGGTGGGATCTAGGCTGCAAACTCCAGTTGACTAAGCAAATATGCTTTACCACCTCATTTAAGAAATTAACAAAAAAAGCAAATCTCCAAGTAGCTTCATTTGCTTTGAAAGAGTGGAAACATTTTCTCCCTTATTTTCGTCCCACATTTGAAATCCTTACTTCAAAATAAAATTAAAGAAAGTTTAATATGTCTTCTAAATAAATCATAAGTGCATCTGTAAGAACAGGGGATGCAGAGTGGACCAATATCTTTGTACCACAATGAAAACCAGGAGAAAAAAAAATCAAAATCAAGTAGCATCTTTATTTTTTATCCATAGACTTTTCATAGTCTAGGCAAGAGAAAACAGGAATAAAGACATTCTGAAAGTTATGCTACTGTACTGTATTTCTGCCTAAATGAAAAGCAAAGTCAGCAATGTCAAGAGGGTCTTTAAAAAGGCAACACAAACGAAACCCAAAGCAGACGCTGGACTGCCCCACCCAACAGCTGTTCTAGCGAAGAACGTTGGAAGGTAAAGGCACAGACCTTCCCGTTTCTTTTCTGTGAGCAAAGGACCTTTTCTCCAAAACTACCCACCTGTTCTCTTTAATTACTCACCTACAAATTAAAACGACCTGCAGCAACAGTACAAAGAAAAAACGCCATACATGACACCTGAAGGAAAACTCTCTCTTATCAAAGCAAGCTTTTTACCCTCATTTTATACATTTTAAAAGACAGACATTCCTACCTGTAGATCTCAGTACTGAGGAGTTACAAACCTGTTAATGCTGTCTGTAACTGCCACACTTCAGTTGCCTGGTATTTAGGCTTACACAGCTGTATCTATCTCTATTACTGTTCAAGTTTTCTCATCTTAAAAAAAAATATATATATATAAATCAAACCTGCAAGTCCTGAAATGGCTGAGACAGTCAAGAGTCCAGCAAGACAATAAGAAAGCAGTTGCTTTGCACGGCTGAACACCACTGCCTGTAAAGCATCTATATATTTTTTTCCAGTGGTGCTTTATTCAAATTCTAGGAAAAGCATCAGTCTGAAACCAGTAACTGATGGGAGTAACAGTTTATAGGTTACAGAAGGATATTTTATTGTTAACGGACTGTACCATGTAGGAATTAGGAGGGGGTGAGGCGGCAGGCAGGCAAGAGGAGAGAGATGCTACTATTTTTTTTCCCCGAGCCACTGCAATTACTCTGATGTGAATTTTTGATGACTTCCGACATATTGCATGGTTAATAATCGTTTCAGCTGTCATGTTTGGTTAATGTGGAAAATGCATTTGCTGCATTGTGATGCAGCACTCCAGCCACAGATTGTAACACCAGTTGTGAAGCTATTCCCTTAACTGAGCTGCATGAATTTGCACATACCATGAGGCTGAAATAAATGGTAGTTTGATTTTTATACAGCAACAGAAAGCTTCTGCCATTTTAGACCTGCAAAGCTGTTGGTACAACTTGTACAAGCAGATAATTTTACTGCATATTAATTGGTGTCGATGGTCCTTAAAGGGGAGCCTTGATTCTCTATTGTTTTGCTGTGTTTGGTTATTTAGCAGTTAAAAGATGGAGATACTATTTACATTAAACATCGCTCTTTTTCGTAGCTTTACACAGGTTATTTAATTGTAAGCATATATACATCAATGAAACTGTCAGCACTACAGAAATGCAGACTTGTTATTCATACAGGCTCAACCTACTTCATCCTCCATATGATACTTAAGAGAGTGTGTGTATATATAACCTTGTCTTACAAATGATTGCACATGAGGGGTGAAAATATGCTGCTCACAATCAAATAAAGAGAATTTTATTTGCAAAGTACCACTTCTTCACCTACACTTTAAATATCAAACAGAAAAGTATAAGGTTACATAAATACTTGTGTGTGCCTTTCACTGTCACCAATAGAAAAACAATGCTGCAAGCAATCATGCAATTACAAGGGGAGATGTAAAACGGCAGAGATGAAACCATGCTAAGAGCCAGTCACCCGATGATTAAAGTCAGGCCAGTGTATTCCAGCAGTCAGGTGATGGTGCCATCATTACAGTGCAGAAAGCCACAGAAAAATCGAGAAACAGACCACCCCCATCTTCAAGAAAAAAATTAGAAGCACCAAAGGAATAAAGAATGCATTTGCTAATATGCCAAACACACAGCCATGAAGAAGCATTTCAGAGAATGTGTGTGTAACACTATTGGGAAGTTACTGTCACAGGTCCCAAGTACACATTTAACCCACAGTGCCAACCCAGCTCCAGTCTGCAAACTGCTGGTGACACCCCCGAATTCAAAGTTCGTTCTTTTTAAATTCCAGAACAACAGTCCTGCTGTCACATTACTTCATTTCACAGTTCAGTAATTCTGCTCATAAACGTGCGTCTTGGATATGCAAACACGCAGAGGCAAAAAAACCCAGACTTGGGATGTCTATGTTTAATGAAGAACAAAAAGCTACCAGGAGAGTGTTTTACTGTGCATGAACACTGATGTATCTGCAGAATCATCACCAACATCACCAATTCATTATTTCCACCTCTGTTTAAATTAAAACAACACTGCAATGTATATGTTGGACACGAAATATCAGAAAACATGGTGCAGGACATTTTATGTGGAAAAAACAGGAGTCTCTGAATTAACATTGTACTCTCTGGTTTGGGAGCAATTCACATTAAGAGTGTTATGTCTGCAGAAGGTGCTCTGTGGCTCAGGCTCACCTACCCCAAAGGCATCACTGCACCTTGCACAATTCAGAGTTTCACAGGTGGAAGAATGATCTCTTAGAGTGTGTTTTGGCTTTGAAACTAGAAAACTTTATCCTAAAGGTGATTTGCCTCAAATGACTGCAAGGAGCAATCCCTCCCTGCTTGTGACCAAATGAACACCAAATATCTGAATCTTCCTACCAAGTATTTCATGAGTGGAGAAGACAGGTCCAAATCCAACATTCTTAGTGGAAAACTGCAGTCAGTTGCATTGCAGGGAAAATTATTGATCACAACCAGCTACACCCCACAGTGCAAGCAAAGTCCCTTTTGGGAGAGGAAGGTTAATACATTTGCAGGGATAATTTAACTCTGGCATTCCTCCTGCATTTCTGAGCATCCATGTCTGGCACCGTCCCTGCTGCTGGGCTTGCCTCAGTAACTTGCCACTCACCTCACACACACTGCTCTGGTTTTGGATGGCTTCTCCCCCTACTCACCTCTAGTTTGCATAACCCACTAGTGGTGCAGAGACAGAAGCACAGAGGATACACAAAGCTTTTGCTTTCTAGCCAAACCTTTAAACAGGTAAATGTACCTGGAGAGACAGTCGACTCTTTAGGACAGACTGCAGCCTCCCAGGGGTTTTGGGAGCACAAATATCCATCTGGATCTGCTAGCCACAACTTTAATGTGCTGCTTTTATCAACAGACATTCTCTGTTATTTTCTGGCCATGTAAAGCTACTGCAGAAGCTACTTGCAACTGCAGATCTGTGCATTACAATGAGCACAATCATATATCCGTACTTTGTTTTACATATTACATTGCCAAGGAGAGCCTTCCCAGGGTAGCTCAGGACAGCACTGTCTCCCCTTACCTATGGATTTCTTAAAGCAACAGCTTCGAGGCATATGAATAGAAACTACCCACCCCAAATGGCTGTTAGTGTAAACAACTGTGAGTGCTAACCCAGCTAAGATGTCGGAACTGCTATCTGTTTCACTGGCAATCAATTTAGTGGAGCGTTCAGTCAGCTTACGCATCAATCGCTTCTGCACTCTGATGTAACTGCGGGAGGAGAAGAGGGAAAACTACTGTTCAGGGCTGCTGGGCCACAGCTAAGGAAAAGCGTAAAGTCCTCCTTCTGAGTAGAAAGTATCATATCTCTTAGAGAATGACAATGCAAAGAGAATGCAGAAGCCATTGGAATAAGAATATCCTCCTCTGGGTCAGGATCATTCCCTCACTCCATCTCTGCATGTCCACAGTGACCTCCTGCCTTGTCAGGCAAAGCTTCATGTCTGGAGTGAAGGAGATTCCTTCATCATGACTACAAAAAAATAAAAAAATGCAATCACCCTTACCTTAGAAAAAACCCCACTAAGAAATTATAATACATGGTAGTCTGCAATCATCATCTCCTTTTCTTTCAGTCTAGCACTGGACAGGGAGAAAAGGGGGAGAATAGGAACAGCATCCCTGGATCTGCTCCTGTATTAGCTCCTTTTTGAAGTTCTACAGTTTCAATGTCTGCCATTGCTGGTGAGCATTAGCCAGAAAAATTGAGAGACACTGCTGGCAGTGAGTTGTAACAGTGATAGGTAGCTCCTTCCCAAAATTTCTTCTCTGCTTAATCCAGCACTGTAGCAGCAACAGCAAATACTGCACTGTCATACTGGCTCCAGAGAAAGCCTTAAAGCATTAGCTGGTCCTCTCCGCAAGGCCGGCAGGGTGATTACCCAGCATTAATGACAGGCGAGGTCTCTTCCTCTGCCTTCAGCTCCGCACACTCATCCTACCCCTTCAGAGGGATGCAGAAAGAACCGCAAGAGAGTTCAGGAGTCCAATCCAAGCAGGTTGTGGTGAAGAGAAGAGGAAGAAAACCCAGGCTAACATTTTAACATCAATACAGTTACACACATACAAGCAGAACAGAGCAAAAAGTCAGGTTGAGTGTATTATGACGCTACTGGCCTGTCTAGCAGGGAATTTGGCCTTTGTTGCGATGAGCTAACTTTCATGGACTAAGACAAATGAGCCATCCAGAGTCAAAACAAAAACTAGAACTGGGAAGCGACCAGCTCTAGTAACATTCAGCATCATCATCACAGAGAGCCATCCTCCTGCAGGGGAAAAACCACCAATGCACTCACACTGGGAGTTGCTGGCTTGTTACAGAGCTCAAAAGAGACCTGAGTTACAACACAGCTTTGGAACTAAATTTGTACCAAACAAGAGGCAGGATGTAAAGGCAGAGAGTGGGAAACACCCCTGAGAGAACCGATTGAGGACCAGTGCTTAGTGTGACTAGGCAGATACAGGGGGAAGTGAAACACAAATCCTGTAAAATTAGAAGAGTGCCAGTCCCAAGCAGGGGAGAGGTGGGGGGAGCCCAGCCAAGCAGAGGGGATTAGCACCAACACTGGCAGTGCTTGTTACTGCCATCCACACCCCAATTAGTGGTATCATTTGTCAGGATGAATGGGGAACTTGCACTCAATTCGGCAATTTGACAGAGTGTCACTGAACTACCTCACGTCCATATTTATCCAAGAGGCAAGTGCAGGAACCAGTTTTAATTAGAGCCTGTTTGACAAAGAACCGAGGGTATTACCCATGCTCTCACCATCAAGCGATAATTGAGATGTAATCGTTTAAACAAAGCGCAACAAGTGTCCATTTACCCAAAGCCATTGTTAAATACCCACTAGGAGATTATTTTCAAAATTATAATGTGCCATGAATATGCAAACCACTTTCCATCTTTAGCATTGAAAAGAATAATCACCTTTAAAAAAACTCAAACCACCAAAAACCACAACTGAAAGCCAAACAGCTATTTTGCAGCAGAATTTGAGGAGCGTTTAAAACATGCCAATGCTAATTTAAAAAGAGGGGGGAGAGAAGTGATGGCTCTGCTTTGGGGCCATTAAACTCTGTCTGGAAAGCCCTCTTTTGTACAGCATTAGCCTGCTGTAAGTCTGTAATTATGAGGAGAATGTGTTAATTTTTAATTCAAATTGCTAACCCCTTTTTTATGTACAAACCTTGCATGTCAATCCCTCTTGCAGATGACTGTAAGCACCGACATGACCAAATTCAAGTCTCAGTGGTAAAAGCATGCTCTCCCTGTGAGGTTTGGCACCGTGCATTGGAAAGCAACTCCATCTTGTAGTGAAATAGCCCTTTTATAAAACTGTCACCTCAGTATCGTGGCAAGCAAATCCTCTCGACCCATAGCCTATTAAACCAGAACCATATGGCCACTGATATTCACACCTTATTTCAGCATTCTTCTGTCTGGCTACTGAAATTCTAACACAGCTTCACAGGAAGCTGAATTCCCACATCCCTCACATTCTCAAACACAGGGAAGCACAAGATGAGGAAGTTAACCTAATGCTGCCTAGAGGCCCACACCAAGTTAATGGCTGTCAAACACTAAGCCCATCTTTCCTCTCTTCTGACTCCTACTGATGCCGGCAATCCATGGAGGAACCTGACTTAAGAGCATGATTTGACACAGTCCAGCAATGAATTATTAACTGGCAGAAGCCGCAAAGTGTCAGCTAGGAGTAAACACGAGCCTTCTGTGATGATTAACCAGAATGCAATTATCAATGCTCCTGCTTCTCGCAAAATGTCTCCAAATTCTCTGTAACATAGAGCCCAAAAGGCACTACACAGATGCATGCACATCCACATGTATGAAAGCAGAAACAATTCTGTGCTTTTACCTTTGTTTCTTCAGGGTTATATTATCAGCAGTGAGTGGTCTGAGAGAAGAAAGCTCTGCCTTTCCACCTGCATTACAGCAATTATATATGGACTTGCAACACTAACAGAAGAGTCACATACGCAGAACCAAGTCCATATTTTTAATTTCCACAGCAATCCAATCCATGCAGTCACAGAAACTTGCCTGCAGATTCAGAGCCATCCTTGGCCATGTTACATCATGTAGCACAAGCTCTTTCCAGCCCAGGGCCTGACTGGGCACATAGAAGAAGCTGGGGCTCTCAGCTTGCTCACCAAGAGTGGACAGATGAAAACAGATGCATTCACCCCTTATGACGATGAGTGCTGCTGAAAAGGGCATCCCCAGCCTCCCTCTGAAAGGCACGGGCCCACCCTGCAAGTTGGATGTAAGATATGGGCCTCTAGCAGCATCCCGACATTCAGGAAGAACAACTTATTCAAATTCTCTGCCCAAGGAAACCAGACAGCTCGCCATATGAAATCACAAGGTGCCAAGAGGCAACAAACACTAGTGATGGACCTAAGAAGACCAGCTAAATCCCAAAATGCACAAGGATGTTTGCTTGGGATGGGATGCCATGCCATTCTGAAATTAGCAGTGAAAATCCAGGATGAAGACAGTATTTTAGGTTTTTCTTAGATAAGAAGCTAAATTTGTGCTTTTCCTTTAATTACAGCTGCCAGCTCTGAAGAAAGTGGCACTAGAACTGCTGGCCAGCATGAGAAATGAACACCCACAAGCATGCTGGTTAAAGTGGACAACAGCAGTGCATGGCTGCTTTGTCAAACCATCCTTGTATGTCTCATAGTGAAAGTACAACTGAAATCAGTATTGGCATCTCAGCAGGCTTAATTAGAAGTCAGGTCTACTCTATCCAGGTCTTTATACTGTGCTCATTACATTAATATCCAAGTGCCTTCCAGTCCTGCATTAAGTGACATGACTAACATCTGTCAATGTTGTTTGTTCTCTTCTCCATATCCTGGAGGAGTGGAAACACAGAGTTCAAGCAGATCACGGAACACCCAGCAACTAGGAAGGGAGATTCCTCCAGCCCTGGCTCACACAGAGCAGGGCCATGTCTGCTTGGTTAATGGTTTTATATCAGAGTCATCAGCAGAATGATTAAGCAGCTATACATATCAAAAGCACCAGGTCTCCTCCCAGCAGCATTGCCATCCAGGATTGCCATGATTGAAAGACAAACAAAAATCTGTCCTTTGTGGACCAAATTAAGTCATTTGGAGTTCTATCACTTAATTTCTCTGCCTGAATCTCCTTGCCTTGTCATCTTACATTAGATAATACTGAGGATACAACTTCCAGCAGAGGATATAAGAGCATCCATCTGTTGAATTTGACTAAAAAGGACAACAAAGGTACGAACAGCTTATCCTGCCCTTAAGTCCCACATAAAACACACAGCTTAAAGCTACAGAGGTTTCACCTGGATATCAAAACTAGAAGACTGAAGTCAGTAATTATTTCTTTTATACTCACGTGCCTTTCACCTTTCCAAATGATTATCCATCTATATATCTCTATCCTTCTGATGCTGAAAAGTACTTATGCCACCATTGCTTCTGAGTTATCACGGAGTAATGCTTTGCAAAGACATTGTGAGAACACTATAGCTGGAGAATGGGAAGAGCTAGAAGGAAAAGAACTGTGAGGGATCAAATCTTAGACTCAGTCAAGATGATGAAGGACTGGCAATGCTACATGTCTTAAGGTCAGCTAGCTGGGGTTAGGCAGATGCTTCTAGTAAAAGCAAATGCCTAGAGAAAGGTTAAACTCAAGAACATAAACCTGGTAGAGACTTGGAAACAATAGGCTGCAGGGGATCAGACTCTCACCACCACCTTCTCATTTGTCCAGCCAAACCTTCAAAATTGAAGGTAACAGAAGCCCACTGAAACTGAGTCACCAGCTGTTAGATTAGAAGAAAAGCAAGGACTCATTCCAGGGAGTGAGGGGAATACACAGAGCTTTCATTTAATGCAATGTGCATAGCCATACAAAACGGGGATTAGTCTTTCACAAAAAAAGAACAACCTTTTCAAGTGTGTAGATAAAGAGACTCTCAGGAAGGGACAGAGGCTGACTCAGAAAACTATTAAAAGGACAAAGTGACTTTCAAATAGAGGTCACTAGTTCAAACATGAACTAGATCAGTGGTGGCCAAGACTAAAGCATCTAAAGACTGATTAGTAGTGGTGTAAACAAAAATGTGTTGTTAATCCTTCTTGAGCTCCTGCTACACAGGAGCCCATACTGCAAGATCCATGCAGAAAGCAATGCAGAATTTACTTTCTGTCCAGCCCCAGAGAAATAGCCAGGGCTTAGGTGGGTACCCAGACACCAAGTGCCTGTCCCCAGTCAATGCAGAAGTGAGATGGATGCACTGCTCCATTTGCCTGAAACGGCTAAGTTCCTTCTGGTTATGATAACTCTACCAGAGTGTGCTCACTATGTATCACATGTTTGTTGTTGGATACATATTATCAGATACTGCACTGAACAACACCCACTTAGCATCTATAAACAAGCATTAGGATCACATTGCAGGTTTCCGGTATTATTTTGTCAGAGAATTTTCCTGTGAAATCACTTTGCTGATTCACTAATGTCATACAACTTGCATATTCATGAAAAACAGAACACCAAATGTCATTTATCCTTTCCCCCAACACAGATCAGAAGAGGCTTCAGTCATCCCTAGAGATCTTGCAGCACTGCAGACTCACATGTACATTATGAGAAGCCTTACTGCAGAACATCCTTCCAGAGGACATCCAAAGAGGGCAGAAAGGATTCCAAAACACACATTTCAGTAATGAAAAGCAGTAAACACACAATGTTTACCACTCAGGAGGTACATCCAGTAATGAAGCTGCTTTAACTTCGGTCATCAAGCACAACTTGGGTGTCTCCCATCTATCTTCACAGGGAACCACAGCTCTAATACCACACCATGCTGTAAAATACAGACATCCAGTGAAGCATTATCCTTCTCACTATTACTGGGCACTATAACACAGGCTGCAGATGTATTTACAGCGGGGTTTGTGTCAAACCACTCTTCACCTACTATTAAGCAAACACTTCCTTGTGGACCTGCAGTTTCAGTAGCACAGTCATTACACACATCAATGCATACTTTTACATAAAAATATTTGTTGCTACTCAATTATGACAGCATATTATTCATGTACTATTACTGAACTAGGATCCTGCAAATAACATTAATTCCTGTGCTATTTATTGGAAGTTAGGACCTGGTGGAGGCAAAGATATAGAAGACTTGATTTCCTTTCTAAAGAAAACTTTTATTAATATTTGCTCCAAACAAGATCTTCCAGCTGCTGAAGTTCAATACCACCCACAATGCATTTTCCCTAGGGTCCTTCATTATCAGCAAGGGCCTTTC
The DNA here is from genome assembly GCA_013398015.1 of Oreocharis arfaki. NCBI lineage: Eukaryota > Metazoa > Chordata > Aves > Passeriformes > Paramythiidae > Oreocharis > Oreocharis arfaki. The sequence goes on along the minus strand of VZRR01005055.1, from coordinate 26,300 downwards.
TTGCAAGTCAAATCTTTCAAGAGATTTTCTTTGCTGTCTAATTTGGAAGACTTAGGTATTCAGCATCCGAGGAATGCAATCAAATCCTGCCCCTTCCAGGCTGTCTGGGGCACCTATTAATTCACCCTCCTGTAGAGAGAGTGTTTATCATCTCTTCCTATTGCTAGTATCTAAAAAAGTGGAACAGAGCAACTTAAATTGGCATTGCAATTATTTAAAGTCTATAAATAGTTGTTGCCATAGTGTTAATTAAATTGCTATATGGTAATGTCCTTTCTCTTCTACCTTTTAAAGCTAAATTCTGAATAAGTCAGGTAAGCTGGGACCATGCTGTATAAGAGTCCATGGAAAGTGAGTACAAATGCTTAGACATTGTATTGTACTCCACACAAAGATGAGCTGAAAACCTGAAGTAGCTTGTAATGCTCTCTTTCCCACTTGGTATGAAATAGAAGAGACTAATTTCCAAACTGCTTCATCAGTCACCCAAACTAAAAATTTTTTAAAATCACCATAAAATTTCACAGACCAGCCACAGTAATTGAATGGATATGAACCGCATAGGGAAAAAAAAGGTTTTTTCTGAAAGTTTTTTTTCTATCATCTTTATACGTTTTGGAAAGATGGTGAACAATGGTGATGGCCACCTCTGCACAGAACTATCAGATCTGGCAGACTATTGAAACAGGGGAATGGAGGTCAGATCACCGGGGAAACAAACACTAAGCCCAAGATATTCCATAGCAGAAAAAAACTCAGTTTTAACACAAATACCAGCACAAGCTTCATCTTGGTAATTATACCACTCATGCTGGTATTTGCCCAGAGACGGAGCAATTTCCACTACTTCCCAGTGAGAGAAAAACTTTTTTTTTTCTTCCAAAAATATCATAATAATTTCTTTTAAAATGATGGACTCTTAACAGGCAAAAACCCTACCTTAGAAAACTTTATTATTTAATGGGAAGCTGAAATGACAAGAAAGGGACTGCATCAAGTCCTGGCTACAAGTCTATGTGAGAAAGATTAAATAACACTCAGGGCAGTAGCCAGACGGCAAACTCTTGGCTCCTCACCTTTTGTCAAGTGTTTCCCCTCACATCTGGAAGAACAGAAAGCTTTCTGGTCTCCCTTAATTTCCAGTACTTCTAGCCACACTGAAGTATTTAGTATTTCAGTGTCTCCTGCTTCAGAGGTTCAATTCAGTATGTGAAGGTTAACAAATACAAAACAAGGAAACTCAAAACTTGCCTATTTATCTTTTTTTTTCCCCCCCAAACCACATTAGTACTTTTGGATAGAAAAATTATATTATAAATGTAGAATTTCAATATTCTGGTACCAAGCCACATTTTAATGGACATTCAAACACTAACTAAGGAAATGGTTGTGCATTAGGCCTATCAATAAGTCAACAATCAATATTTCAGGGTTGCAGTAAAAATACAATACACCCTTTATAACTGCTGCTGGCCGCATCCTTCTTTGTCAAGCTCAACTCCAAATAAAAAAATAAAAGTCTTGAAGCAAGAAATGAAGCACATACTATTTCACAGTCACTAAGCATTTATCCTAAAGTCTAGACCTAACTGGTCCTCTGAACTGTACAGATTTTTGTTTTTCAACTGTGTTCTGACAGGGCAGAAGAGTCAGGAATAAAAAGGACAGAAGTTCAGACACAAAATTAATCAAGCAGGTCAATAGGTAAGAGCAGCAAAATAAAGAAACCTCAGACAGCAAAGCCCCAAGCAACTGCAAATTAGGAGCTGGTTCCAACTTTATCTCCAAAAAGCATCTCAGTCAAAAGAAAACAAAAAAAAATCCTATCAAAGCATGCTAAGATTTAGGTTTTAATCCAATTCATAGATTTTAACTGCCTGCACAACATCAGTCCTGCACAATCCCTCGACATATCCATCCTATCAGTTTGATCAAATGAAGCCAAAGGCAACCTCTGCAGAGCATGAGCTTTGGACACCCTCTGGAAAGTGTGACCATCAACATAACAAATATGTGCAACATAACAAATGCTTTAAATATAGTTAACTCTAGCTTCCCAGTCAAAGCCATGGCCATAATGCTGAGCCACCACTGTATTTCTTGACAGTGGAAAAACCCCACAGTTTTTGGATGCTTGAAGCAGCTGTGGATGTCTGCAGAAAGGTTCAGGGTATGCTTTATAGGAAGAAATGGCGGCAGACATTGATCCAGCCCTGTGAAACCTGAATGTAAAAACAGGAGGACAAAAACAATCAAATTGATCATTTTTATCTCCACAGCCTAGTAAACTCAGTACTGAAATGGAACTTCATCATGGAACGGCTAAGCCAGCCTAATAGCTTGGGTAAATAAGCCAACTGAATTCCCCATTTTTTCTCAGAGTCCACAAATACACAGAGGGAAACAGAGCATGATTGTTTCAGAAGATCCACAGATCCCTCACGTTTATTTGCTAAAACCATCTTGCATCCCTGGGGTTTCAGCTATGAACAACCACAGAGCATAACTGGGAATTTGGAAAGACTTGTTGCTGATATTTTGAAGTCAGGACATCTGCCTCTTGAGGTTGAACTCTGCAAAAGCAGCCAACGCTGCAAGTCTGACAGGCAAGGGGCAGGAATAGCCAAGTCTTCACAGACCATGGAGCAGTTTGCCAGTGCACAATCCAAGTTCCAGGAGCAGGATATGCGCCCAGCAACAGCCTAGGTTTTGCTACTTCGGCTCACTCTCTCTACATCAGGCACATCCTAAATAATCCATCTCAAGTGAGAGTCACCACACTACTAAATACTGATCCATAAAATGATTATATTGGGTTGCAGGCAGTAGCTGTATTGACCAAAGTTTCAGCCTCCAACTCTGAACTGCCAGCTTAAAGGGTTTTTGTGTGGCCACAATTCCACCTCAGAGCAGCAACTAATAGCAGTCTTTGCACAATTTCAGCTCAGAGGAGTTGAAGATCTCCAAACCAGGCTGGTGACAGCCACTGCAGCTGTCTTAATGACAAAAGGGTGGTTTCAGCAGAGCTGCCAGCGGACAGGTGTTTGTAGCACAGCTTCACTTTCCTGTTTCATGTGGGGAAAGGAGCTCTGCTGACAGCCTGTACCACAGGGGCAGCCAAGGACTGTGCTGCTCAGCACTGCCAAACTAGAAAACTACTGATGGAAAGAAACAACCTTATTTTTTTACAAGGTCTGGTGGTATCTGAGAGAGCGAAGTTGGAGGCCAGTTAAAAGTTGTCCAGTACTGATCAGGATTGTGAACAATAAAGAGGTCTGAGAAAACAGCAAAAAGGAAAATATCCATACAAGCTTCCACCACAGAATCTCACAATCTTGTGAGGGCCAGTGGTAAATGCAACTTTTAATTCTCAGCTGTAGAAACTGATGCATAGGAAGACATTTCTTGAACTCAAAGTCAAGCATAAAAATCGTAACAAAAACTGGATCAAAATCCAGCTTTCCCAATTTCCTGCAATGAAAAGCAGCTGCCACAGAAGGCCATTTTCTAAGTAAATATATGCATCAGGGGGTGCCAGTCAGGCAAGGATCCAAAATTCAAGGGTCAGGTGCTATTCAATATTTGAATCAGTACAATAAAACACTGCATAAATATTTAAACTGGCACTCCTGCTCCAAAATACTCTTGGAACGTATTTCAGCCACTTGCTTTCAAAGTTCATAACTGACATTCTCTTCTTCCTTCTGCCCTGTGGAACCTCTGAAAAAAAACCATTCTCTGTTCATCCACAACACATCTGACAGCGGTTTGCTGGTTTGATTTGAATGTGCTGCTTTCAGTCAGCAAGTACAAACAGATAAATCTCAAGTGCTGAAATCCTATATCCTTGGCTCTTTATGAGCTCTTGTTCTAAATCCACCCTCAGTTTCCCTGAAAAACCCCAAATAAAAAACCAAAACCTGAAACTCCAGAACACTCTCCATTTTTACATCTCATTTATAACCTCTGTCTTCAAAAGCTAATTGCCTGGGCTCCATTTCAGTTTTTTTCACAAAGCGTGCTATAAACCAATATAAGATGCTATTTGTCATTAGACACTTATGAACTATGGAGGACACACATTTGCTTAGATCCCAATATAGATCTCAAGAAGTCAAAGGCCAGTGCAAATGCTTTTGATATTCCACATGCAATTGAACCTCCCAATTGTTTTAGCCAGTCATTAATATAAGTTAAGATCTTGTATGGCAACACTTCCCTACTGTCAGTCACTACCTGAGCTGCCCAGCCCAGCCCAGCCCCTGTTTTCAAACTACATGACATTCAATGAGCTGGAAGGTGCTGTAACTGGAGGCAGAAGCCAAGCAGATGTGCACTGCCAATAACCCACCTGGCTGCACACTCTTTACAATTCAATACATTGAATTGCAGCTCAGCTGGAGATTCCCATCCTGAGATCTCCACAGTTACACTCAATACGGATTTGCATGAACCTGCTCCTATCTCAGCCTTCATTTCCCTGTGCTTCTATGGCCTAGGCCTGTCAATGTACCTAAGCTCTAAAGCAGATTAAGTTACTCTTGCAAATAAAGTTTAAAAATCTTTTAGAAGATGTTTCAATAACACATCCTAAGAATCACTAAGGTTTTTTTGTAACAAACACATTAACTACCGACCACAGAAATCTGACGTTGCATCTGACACCTGCAGAGTTTTGCTTCTACTACTGGTAGCAACAGCTTGTTCAGCAGATGCTTCTAGTAGCACCTAAGCAAGTTGTTCAGAGATTAATAGCAAAAACAAACAAATAAAAATCCAGACACAAACCATACCCAAAAACCAAGGGACAAAAGACAGCTCTTCCTCTTTCAGTTTTGTTGGGCTATCAAAAGTAACAATTAACCAAATCTTTGGTATTAATGCAAAAGGAAGCTCTGATTATCCCACAGGTACGATTACTCTGATGGAATGTACCACAGTATACCAAAAGGCTCTGAATTCATACAAACACTTCAAAAGGCAGCACTACACTTTAATTATTTACACTCACAGTGGCCCTGGAAGAGTCCAAAGGAATTAGATGGGAGACTGTCAGTCTGAGTAAGCAAGATTTAGTCTGTGAAGCTGTGCCCATCAATGAAAGCTACGTTCATTAACACACTGCACTGATTTCACAGACAATATTAGGAAGGCCAGGACTTCAGCCTTTCAGATCTGGCACTTCCCAGGGCCAGCAGCCTTACACTAAGCAGCATTACTGTGTGACCACGTGGAGCCTCTCTGCTGGAGGAAGAGCCACCTGTGGTGCTGATAGGGTGTCACTCCTGACTTGCTCTGGAAGCTGCAAGTTCATTTAAAAAAAAAATAATTACTCAATATTACACAGCAAGGGAAATGATCCAGTGCTCTGTAGCAAAGCGTTGTTGCAAGATGTAAAAAAACTTGAGTAAAATAAATCAATAAGCTTGGGAGTTGTTTAAACTCTGAGGTCTTGCCTACCTACTCTCCCTGCACAAATTCACATATTTAACAGTACTCCTTACCTTCTCAATGAAATGCATTAACTACATACCCAGCTTACAAAAACAAATTGCAACACCCTCTGAAAAATAAATTGTGAAAGACACAAAAAGACCTTTTCTTTAGTCGCACGTGGTAGGTACTCAATTTCACTGTCTACTGCATGCATTTTCCATAAAGCAAAGAGGTACAGGATACTGGTCATGATAATTTTCAATTTATCACTCTGGAACTTCAGTTCGGAAGATGATGAGATCAGCAAGCCATTGCCTTTAACACTAGAAAGAGCCTCACTAATGGGAAGGCACAGCCTGCAGTGGCATGGACAACCAGATTGTAACTCCTGTACCAGGTGCAGTGTAACATCTAGTCTTTGCCCTTATAAACTCCTTAAAGTCAATTAATCAGCATATAAAAGAGCTCCAGCAAAAGCCATTTGCATTTTAAGCAGTGGCCATCTTTCTCCTCCTTCAGCATCTGACCTTCCAGTTTCAAAGTTTCCATAGTAAGGTTCATGTAAAGTATCAGAAAAAAACCTTTTTTTTCTGGATGAGCATAACCATCCAGCACTCTTGCCACAAGACAAACACTGGTTTGCACGTGCCCAGTACCAAAGTGTGTTCTTTCCTGTAGATGACACCAACCAGGGGTGCTGAAGGCAAAAGAATCCACCTCAGAGATCTGCATAAAATCAAACGATTTAGAAACTCCTCCAAGATGGCAAGATGAACCTTCTCAGGATCCACAGGGGCACTTCCCACATGCAACATGTTCTGCTGAGCTGTCTCTGCAACATGAGTCTTTGAATTGCGCTTCCCACCTTCCTCTCAGAATATGTGGTTTCAAGCAACATTTGTTGCCAGGATGCATTGCTAATACATAATATATTGGCTGGAAATTAGTATTTCATCTCAGACAGACAAAATGTTACAGGCATTTCTTCAGAGGCAACGCATGCTGAAGAGTTTGAGGAAGAAATTTTCTAAGAGCAACAGAGCAAACTTTCAACCAAGAGAAGACAGATCTAGCTGAGACAAACAACTAAATCCTGCCATTTAAGACACACTGCAGATTCAACCCCCTGCAGGAAGGAGATCTGTTCTGCTATTCTGCTGCAGAAGAATGTTATTTCTCAAAGTTTAGCTTTGGGTATTTATTATAGGAATAACTTCTGACTGATGAGCAAGACTTGCTTCTCTTTCCCTGGTGAAAAGGCATTCCATTTCTGGCATTCCTGGGGATAGATGGACTCATATGTAATGTTTCCTCCCCAAATCCAGCATCCCTAAATACCAGCAAGAGCTATCCAGCCTTCAAAAACAAGCCCCAGACTTTTTTTCACACAGAGGATTGCCCAGCTGACTGGTGGACCCAGCATACACCAGGAGGGCAGGAAGGCCTGGAGATTCCCAGCTGCCTTCTGACAGCTTTCAAGAGACACAGTGTAACACCCCTTACATACTGGAGAGATTCCACGGAGAAAATGCCAAGGCAAGGCAAAAGCAAACACAGTAACTCAGAGGAAATAAGGAAAAAGGAAGAGAAAGAGCTAACAATTCTGCGATAGCGACTAACAGGGATATAACTGAGTAACAAGTTACCATCAACTCTCAGCCAAAGATTTCACACTACTAGATGGGAATCATTCCCACCTCAGCTTCCCCCCTGGCCCCAGCAACAAGCCAGAGGAGGTGTCCACCTTGAGGGCTTATTTTCATAATTCACTTGAAAAAACTCCCAAAAAACAAACCCAAAGTTTTCATCAGAAGAGAAAAACAAAACAACAAGAGGACATTAGAAAAAGTAGAGAATAAGGCATCTAAGAGTACGAAACCACAAACAAAGAAACATTTAGTGTAACTTTAATTATGTACAGCAATGTCATGCACTTCATCTTACCAAGAAATATGAAGCCAAAACACTAACCTCAAGCCAAAAAGCAAAACCAAAATAAGAGAAGTGATATTGATTCACTGTATCTGTTGAGTAATCAAGATTCTTACCATTAGCAATGAGCTGCAAATTTTCTGGATAAGCCATTTTTAACCTTGGAAAAATTAAACCAAGATAGAGGGGGACTAAAAGAAATATAGCAGGGTTAGATCTATGAAAAATAAATGAAAACAAACAAACCAAATATGTAATTCCACAGTGAGATGAATCTCTGCATCCAGCTTCCAGCATTTAGCTTTCAATAGGACCTAAAGACAGTCACGGTCTCATTTAGTCAAAACAATGGTGAGTCTTTTGACTACTGCATTAGCACTTATTTCACATTCATTAAAACCTTCAAGTTTTTGTATCTACTTAACAGACAGAGCAAAAGGATTTAAATATGCCATTTTCTGCTACAAGCCTTGGGGCAGGAAAGAAACCATGAATGTTTCAGAGTTACTGTATGGTAACCATAGCAGGCAAAATCAATTATTGCTCAGAGGACCTGGAGATAACACACAGGTTTTATCATCTACTTGAAATGTGGTTTGTTTTTTTCCCCTCTGCATTTCCTCCCCCATTCTCTTCAGAAATTTCTTTTCTCATACATTAGAACCTGGCCCAAAGAATCCTACTGACTTGTGTTTAGAGATAAGGATTTGTCATGATACAGTACAGTATTCCCACCTATGCACTCCCATTTATCCGAGATTAAAATCAAATCCTTCACAGATCACTACTTCTGCCTTTCACACTGAGTTTGCCTACACCAAACATCATTATCAGAAAAACCAAACAAACCAGCATTATCAACAACACTGTGTAAGCTGGACAGAGCCTCAAAAGAGAAACTGCAGGACACACTTGGGGAATTGTCAAAAGCATGTGACAGAGTCTGAGAACACTTTTGTGATGAATAACATTAAAAAAAAGAACCAAGTAAGAGCTGGTACTTTAAGTGAAATAAGTGTTCTAGAAAGGGCAGATTTTGAAATCCAGTTCGTGCAAGTCTGAACAAAAAGGAAACAATGTCTGTGTAAATGATGCCAAGCTCAAAACCAATAAAAGGAAATAAATTTTAACATGATCTGTAATTGGATTGTGGAATTTACTGCCACAGGAAGATGGTAAGGCCAAAACCATAATGGGATTAAAAACTGACTCGGTATGTATATGGATATTGACAGTACCAAGAGCTGAGTTTAACATTGAAATTGTGGAAAGAAATATGATTCCTCATGCTTCAAGATAACCAGTCTCTAACCACTAGGGAACACGGTGAAGCCTAATAAAGCAAGTAGATATCCTCATGAACATCGTTGTCAGCGTTTCTCCTCCGAGTTCTCGTGCTGACTGCAAGCATGTAAAGGCAACCAAACAGAAGTGTCCCAAATGCAATTTAAGAAATCAGCTATGACAACTGTAGTATCAACTAATCCCATATCCCCGAATCAAGCCTAGGATAGCCAACTGAAGGATTCAGAAAGGTTTAATAAAGCTGCTGAAACTGCAAATAAGCACTGAGGTGTTTACTACTGCCTTTCCTCATTCATCAGCCCTTGAACAGCACTCATGTGACACTGGCAAACCTTCCCTTTGCTCCCTTAAAAACACCACATGTGACAAAAGCTCTCTCCCCTTTCCCACCTCCACCCCACAGAGGACACTGAAGATAACACATAATCCAAAAATTGATGCTTGAAAAGTATAGTCCACAGAGACTTCCACTGCAGCCACACCACCTGGCAACACGATGTTTCATTCCTCTATAAAGTTATTTTAAAACTAAATCTCTCCAACCTTCTCAAGCCATTTTTGCCAAGCAACAATTAAGCATGCTGTTCCAATTAAGTTAAAAAATGATCTGTTAGCTGTGGCTCAATGCTGCATAAGCATTTTGGTACTTCTGGTGGAAGTACAATGCATCTTGCATGCTTACTGAGATACAAACAATGGAATGGTACAGAAAATTTCCAACTCATCTCCCTAAGCTTCTTTCAGTCATTTCCACATGTGTGGAAAACCAATGAGACATATCTCGCAGTAACTACTTTTTGTTTGAGCAGTTTAATTTTTTAGCTCAAAGTAAACAAATAACTCTTTTGCACTCCAAATAGTGTCTAAGCAGAGACTTGAGTAAAGTGTGGGGAGGAGGTAATACATGAATTCAGAGCAGAAAAGCAAAGGGAATTAATACAACTGGAGTAAAAAAAAAAATGAGAGTGGAAAAAAGATGAGAAGTAAATGACAGGAAAGAAAACAGGAGACAGTGAGAACAGAAGTTGTGCCAAAAATCTAAATGAGCGAAACAAATGCATGTATCCTTAGTTCTACCTCAAAAGGCTGCAACTTTCTTTCAGGAACATATCTTGGCAGGGATAAGAACTTCATTTTGACTTCAAAAAGTAAAGTTAAAAAACATCCCTGTGCACAACCCAAACATTTCTGCCTCAAACTGCCAAATTTTCAGGCTGCTGTTTTGCATGGGGAAGCTTAAGTACATCCACGGTTTGATGCCCAGTCATTGATAAACAATTGACACACTTCTTAGTTAGTGACTGTTTTAAACCAAAGCTTAATAATGCCTAGGATTAAGATTTTGGATGTGGAGTCAAACTGACTCATTACAAGGGGGGAGAGGAAGGGATGCACAACAATATACCTGTGGCCTTTCCCACACTGCTAAATTACGCAAATGGTTTAGTAATAAACCCCAGTGGAATTCATCAGTCGAGTAACACTTTCAAGAGGCTTGAGTAAATGAGGGGTGCTTGAGAGGAGGGGAGGGAACTGAGAGCTGCAGCAGCTGCTGCTTTTCCTAATAAATTTGATGAACTGCCTCACTGAAAAGTGTCCAGGGTTTTATGCTGTTTGTGACCACAGAGTTCAGTGAGAGAGTCTGGCCTACTCATATTACAAATTTCCCTTGTGGAGGAGTGATTTGCTCACAGCACCACGAGGGATTAGTTGAGAAAAATGGTCAAGACAAGGCTCATGTAATAAAGACTAGCAAAAAAACCCACAGAAACAGTAACATAGGAGAAAGGTAACAAATCCACCTCTCTTATAGGCCATCTCCACCCACTCTGCCTCATTTCAAACAAGTTTGCTGAAGATCAGAATTCTTTTTTTCCTACTGCAGTTGGAAAACTTTCTTTACCCCTCTTTTTCAGAAGAGCTGAAGAGCCATATTGATTTAAATAGGTAAATGTTAATTTTTTGATCCCACACCTATGGCTTAGCTCCATTAACCCACTGCAACACTGGGACTGAAAGTTTCTGCCATCTGTGAGAAGTCCCCTTAACAAGACCTCTGTATGGCTGTGAGCAGGGCTTCCCAAAGCCAAGAGCTTCCATTTCTAATTTCCAGAGAGGCACTAGAAGGTCATACCAAGGTCCACTGAGAAAACTGGACTGCTTTAAAAATAAATACGTAAAAAATAATAACCCCCCTCCAAATTACGGTCTTATACTGCTACTATACAGAGTGCTGTTCATATATTAGAAACCTCATTTACCTTCTTGTTAATTTTTGACAACTTTTTCTAAAATTGAAATGCAACATAGATGAACTGGGTTCACTTCAGCCTATAACCAGTTCCACTGTCAAATTCCAGCACAGCCCTACAAAACTTTTTATTTCAGAGCTATAATCAAGGTACCGGAAAACTCCAAATCCTCTCCTATAAGGTCTATGCTTTATTTGTAATGATTTAAAAAAAACATGTTACAAAACAAAACAGGAGTTGTACTTTGCAAAAGCCACATTTGAGCCTCAAATAAATAAATAAAACCATTTCTTTAATCCAAGTAATTGCTCTATCACATGATATGTGGAGGAGGCAAATTGCCAGGTTGCATCTCAGCATTGTTTCTTCTCACCAATCTGTATAAATGCAGAGATGAAACTATTCTACTAAATTTTTCCAGCACCATGAAAACACCAGTTCCAACAGCTCATTTGCACATGCTGAGCACACACTGTCTAGGTCAGTAGTCAATAAAAGACCTCAGCGAGCACTAAATTAATGGGACAGTGTGACACTAAGAGGTACCACATTGCCAGAAATGACATCCTCCTGGTTAGATGCAACACAGATCCTGAAAGTCACTCATGATCCCACAGTACTTCTTGCAATAGTATCATTGCTACAAGCAGGGTCTTGGGGAAATTCTGGCTCAGATCCTCACATCCAGGTTTGCTCCTGAGTTTCAGCTATGAAAGGAATCCTGCACTGCTACCAAGAGAAGCAGAGATGTCTACACCTCAGCACAGGAGAGACTGCATTTTGGATATGTGATGTCCGAACTGCCTTTCATATTGTATTTGCTCCTTCACAGGAATACGAGTTAACATTCAATTAGAAATTGGAACCATTTTCAAACAAGGGCAGAATTACACAGCAAAAAAAGAAAAACAGGGGAGGGGGAATGAAGTCAAGCATTTTGACTCAAAATCTGGTATGTTTTAAGATGGTTGATGTGTCTATTACAAAAACGCTTATTAAAAGTCCACAGTTGTCCTGATTTGAGATGCAAAGAACATATCTGGATTAAGCAGACAGGAAATGTGAAATGTGCCAGGACGTGGCAGAATTTAAATAGATCAATAAATACAGCTACTAGAACAAGAGCTCCCAATTTTTCCATCTCATGACCTTGCATTAGCATAAAGCTCTGAAATATCTTTCATACCCTCTTATTTACTCATGATGAAAGAGAAAAGCAGATCATGTATCTTTTCTCCCTGTTCCCAACTCTTAGGGTTAGGAATCCATGATCAGAACCATGATGAACTGGAAGATCAGCACATAATTACTCCAATTAGCATGCAACCAAGCAAACAAATGAAATTTAAAATAATTCAGAATCAGAGTATTTACTGAATGACTGTAATATGGCCAACGAATGAAACACCTGAGTATTCTACATTAAAGGTATCATGGTGTGAGTTTTTTGGGGGTGTGTATGCTTGTTTTTAAGGTTAATAAGGCCAGGGTAATTTCAAACTGCACTAAACCATACCACTACAGCAGTAATGAAAACTAGAGAAAATTGCTGCTTAGATGTAAATTACAAACATGAGGAGAAAAAGTGGCAAGCAAAAAAAAATTCCCAATGTTTTGGGCTTCTCTTTTTTTCCTCCTTTCCTCCTTTTTTTTTTCCTATAGTGTTATTCACTCACCTACCTGATGCCAAAAAGAAGGGCGTGTTTTGGTTCTGTTGGGTTTTATTCCTTTTAACTTAAAAACCAAAACAGACCCCAAAACCCCATGCTGGCTATGAAATAGAGAAGCCTGCACTCTTAAATCCTAGTCACATCCCAATCTACACACACCCTGGTACTTCCCAGGGCACCCTTTAATCAGCACAGGCCTTGGGAGGCTCTGGGCCAGGCTGTTCACTCAAGAGTGGCCCTGGGAGACTGTCAGTGTCAGGAAGGTGGCAGGCAGGCCACTGATCCCCTGGCTGCTTTGCCAGGGCTGCGAGCTGCCCAAGGCCCTGCAAAGCTCACCACCCAGGAGAGAGCACATACAGGCTGCAGTTTATGTAAAATTGTTACATATTATTTAAAAGAAGGAGACATCAAACACATCAGAGATGAGCTGAGGAAGTTTCTGTAATTTATATTTCCAAGGGCCACATCCCTTAGCTCCATTTGCTGCATGTCACAATACTCATTCATTCCCCACCACTGCTTTCTTCAATTGTGTGCAAACTGCCTCTGGCCACACTTAATTACCAGGATATTTATATTCTTGATTTACATGCCTAAATGTGTACATTAAGGCTCAAATCCTGAATGCAATCAGTGAGACAACCTAGGCAAAGAAGACAGCAGAGTTTGATATTAGCATGCACCCGTAAAGGACAAAAAAATGACTTCTTAGAACCTTTGAAGAGAGGTATTTTTGGAGCCAAACATTGCTACAGTTTTTGAAAGATTCCCAACTACAACCACAAATAGTATTTTTCATTTGGATTGCAGCAATGCAAAGAAACCAACAGCTAATGACCAACCCCAAAAAAAACCAAGGTCAAAGGTGGTCCTCTTGCATTCACCACCATGGCTCTGCAATGGTTAAAAGGTCCCCACAGCTGTGCTGGCATCATCGATTAGGGTGAACAAGGAAGCGACAGAAAAATAAAGCCACCTTAATTTCAAGCTCCATTAGAACTGAAGGACTTGGGGGCGGGGGGAGAAATCAATGTTTGGCAAATGAGAAAGGACAAAATCTGCAAAAGGAAAAATGCATTTTCAGGCTAAGCTAATGCAAACAATGGATAATGAACAGCACTTGAGGTTGGCCCTTTAAGGTTGTGTCAGCATTTCCATTTATAAACTCTGATTTCAGTTACACTCTAGTAGATTACCACAGGCTTTGGTATTATTCTAGCAGATACCACAAAGTATATCACAAGTGGTAACATAAAATAGCAATAAGAGCTCAATTGTTGAATAATGCACCGTTTCAGTACCTGATGTCAGAGTAAGAATTTTTAAATTACAAGTCATATACCTACAGATAAACAGAACATACAGGGCTAGGGAGAGCATCCTGGGACCCAGATTCTACCAACACTAAAACAGAAGTCAAAGCTACTTTTGATACAAAATCTGTTTACAGTACTTTGAAAAGCTTCTAAATATCCCAGATACTTAATTTCAGTCTGTCTCTCTTTCCACTTGGAGACATTTCAGTCTAACCCTCTGCCCTCATTCAGATAAAAGCTCTTATTTCTGTATCTGTACCTCCAGAGAGCCACTCAGTCAATACTCTAAATATCCACACCCAGAAATCAAAACCAAACCCTAGTATGCAACCTTTCATTTCAGTTATGCCTGGATCAGAAGGCCAAGGTGAAACCTGTACGAATGAGATAATTCAACAACATTTTCCTTCAATGTCATGGAGCTAGGCCTTCACCTCAGACTTTCTAAGCAGACAAGCAGTGCATGCAAAGAGAGCTTGAATCGGCTTCTAGCATTCATTTCACAAATCTGCACAAAGCTGGACTGAGCCTGAAAAATGAGAGCAAAACCATTTTTTTAAATTACCACCATGACTTTGGGCTTAGATTTTTTCAAAACAAGCATACAGGAGACCAAATCTAGGACCAAGCCAAGTGACATGTTCAAAACACAAAGCCCACAATAAAGAATAACATACACTGTAACCAGTCAAACGACCTTAGCAGGAATAAATCAGGCCTTGATCTAGCAACTAGATACCACCTACCCGGTACCCCAAAAATCACTGTGACAGGGCAGCACTGAATCTCTCTCTGACCTCCACACATAAACCAAACAGCAGAAGCGCAGGGGCCAGGTCCCACCTCACACATCAGAACAACACAGCCTTCCCACAGCCTGGGAGTAATTCCTCCTCTGGCTGCCATTACTGTGACCTGAGAGGGGATATGCTATGACAGTGCTCATTAGAAGAGGATGTCATAGTTTGCATCTTTGGAGGAGTGAAGAAATGCCTTTTCTGAACAGAACGTCAATGTTACGTTTATGTGCACATACCCCATCTTTGGGATACAGATTTGCATGATCAAGCCTTACCTTAGATTTTTAAAAGCCAAAAATAAACAAACAAAAAGACTCAAGCACGCTAAATATGAGATCAAGAATCACTTGACTAACACATTACATTTTGAAAAGATTTTGCGAAAATAGGGCATTTTGACAATTTAAAAAAATGTTGATTTTTCCTGACATAAGAATTATTATAAAATGGATTTACTGCAAGAAGTGTTTGTTGTTCAGCACGCAATTTAATAACACAAACTTTGAAATGAGAGAGGAAAAAATACAAATTCCTATAATTTAATGATAAGCCTAGAATCTTTTACATAATCTTCCCGGCCTACTGCTCTAGTGGGAGACATTTCCTGGACTCACAACCCTTTTATGTGCAAGCAATCTACATTTTACAACTGATAAATAATTCAGATAATTAATTGAGCTGCAATTTGGTGCACTTTTTAGTCAGCACTACAGAGTACCATTTAAAGAGGTTCTGTACAGAAAGTCCCTCCTGCTTATTAACCCAAGCTGAGACTTCTATTAAGGTGAATTCCTAGATTCTCTTAACACTTTCTGAATGTCTCACACCAGAATCCTGGGACTTCATGCCCTAGGAAGCTCCCCTCTGATTTTTCTTGCTGTGTTTTACTTTCTATATAAGAAATAGGATATTTCCTGGCATTCTCCTTTTGCAGTGCTGATTGCCATCATTTGGGAGATTAGATTCTAGCATATCTCTCTGTGCTGGCCTCCCACAGGCTGCTAGAACAGACTGCACTGGAAGAAGGAACAGAGACAATAAATAAATGCTTTAGGTAAGAATGCAGGAAGAGCTCAAGCAAACTGCCAGAGAAATCTCTAGATGCAAAGGAATGATGTGGGAATACATGGCAGGAAGTCATGAGTATTTTCATGCCGTAAGAGCTTTGATAGAATTTAAAAGTCAGCAGAACCCTAAAATTCATACAATAAAGATTTAATCATATTTGTAGCCTTCACACAACTGCAACAGTCAGCAAAGGCTATGCATTAGGTCTGTGCCTCTGGCACAAGTGCCCATATTCACCACCCTCTCTCCTGCGTTGTGGTGCTCAGAGGCTGCACCAACGCAGTCCCACTGCTGCTTCAGAGGGAAGAGGGCACAGCCCTGCAGCCTCAGGTGCTTACCTCAAAAAAGTTTCAGTCTCTTTGGCAAATGATGCTGTAAAGTATTTATGAACTGATACGTGCTCAAACTGAAACTTAAGGGACATACATGAGGAACCACACATACAAAAATAATTAAAGTGCTAAAGAATCTACAAATGACAATTAAGTTTCAGATGGCATTTAAGACTAAATAAACTTGCTGCAAACCACAGCGCTGTGAGTCTGTGCTGAGCATCAGAAAAAGACAGGTCTGAGAAAGGACAGTTGAATCTACAACACTGATGACAAAGAGTGAACCAAGTTCATTAAGAATATGTGAAGAAGTTTTTGCTGGTTAAAGAGTAATGGTAATGTCAGAAGGCACAGGCTGAGGGCTTGATGCAGAACAGAATAGGCCTTCCCAATCCACAGAATTAAAGTTTACCAGTATGTCTGTGTAAATACTGACTGTGTAGCAGCAGAGTAACAGCAAAGTCCTGTGAAGAAATAAACCAGACCCCTCCCACATATAACTCTGCACACTGCCTTCCAGACAAAATGGGAAGAGCTTATGGAGGAAGGATTCTACATAGTGCAGAGAGACAGCTTCATCTGGCCCAAAACAAACACAACAAATCTGAAAAATCCTTATGAATCTATCTAAGAACAAGGAAAATTAATCCCAACAATCATCAGGAGGTATAAGAAAAAGTAACATAGAAAGAAACTTTTGTAGCACATCTTTATCTAAGGCATCAAATAATTTTAAGACCTTCTCGATTAACAGAGGTAATTAAAAGGCTATCAGCAGTGTCTAACACAAAGGTCCTCATACATAACTAAAAAAAACTTAATAAAAACTACTCTAAAAGTGTTGATGACTGCATACCAGAACCTACAGATGGGTACAGAGATTTGTCCATATTCTAAGCAAGCAACTTTCAGGTACAGACTACAGCTGACACCAGCCAGACAGCTTGAGATGTGACTGCAAATATCCTCAGACAGAGCAGAGGATGATGTTCTGCAAGATAACATAAAATCCTTGCACTCGTTAACTGCAAAAACAAGCAGGGACAAAACATTTAAAACTGACACTTTGCTCATGTGCCTCCAAGATGATCTAAAGTGAAGCCCCTTGCCATGCTTCCCACTGCAAATCACTTTTAGCTAATTGACTATGAATGTTTTCTGCATATGGCCTGCAACAAAACGTTAAGATTCAAAGCACACAAGTATTAGGCCACAGAGATGAGTTGCTAAAGTGATCAGTGATTAAATCACTAGTGTTAATCATGATTCAAAACAGCAAACAGGCAACTTTGATTTAAATAATTGATTTTAATCTTGTTTCTCATTTGTACTTTTTAGCTGTTTTCCTGAAGAAAGGGCTGAATCTCATTGGTCATTTAAACCCATTGATTTCAATTAACCACTGGTTTTATGTTAAATTTTGAGCTTTTCCTGAACAGGAGGATACATTCAAATACTGACAAAAGTGATTAAAAAAAAGATACGGGAGATAAGAAAACATACCAAGATCACCACCAGAATATACCAGAATCACCATTTCAAATAAGGCCTTCAGATCTGGTATAATTAAGAAAAAAGAAAATCTCCACATTTTACTTAGGTAACCAGCAATAATATAAAGTGTGATTATTATGCAATCATATCCATTTTCTCATATGCCACAAATCTCAGCCCCAAAGAGTCAAGCACTCTACTGCTTCTGGGCTTGAGAATCTACACTGAGATTCTTCTTACAGCAGAAAAGGAAAACGGTAGAAATCAAAGAATTAACAGCAGTAGTAAACCTAAAAAAAAAAAGAGAGAGAAAAAGGAAAAAAGACGCAAGAGTTGTTGAAAAATAAAATCTAGACAGAATGAGGTCAAGAAAGACATGTACCAAGTTTAACATCACCAATTAGAAAGACAACATCAGAAATTGGAACAAAGGGATAAAATGAGAAAAGACAGAAAGTGAACAAGGCCAGTGGTTTAAAGCTCTCACTCTATGATCAGGCAATAGATAAAGTCTCCAGAGAGCACTAATCTTTAGTGAAAGAGAGGCCTTAGAAAACTGGGGTTAAATAACTGTGCCTGGAGACAGGAAACCACAGGGCTCCTGACACTTGCATGAGATTAAACTAAGGGCCCTCCACCCAAAATGGATGGCACCAAATGCTAAAATAAAATGTACATTAGATAAAATGGGGTAATTTCACATGCCTCCCTTCCCCTCCTGAAGTTAAGTAGTTTGGCAAAAAACAGAAAGAGCTTACAACTCTTTTGACCTCTTAAGTGAGCCATCTGCCAGAAAGGACAGAAAAGATAAGCTTCAAAGTTATTAACCAGTAGTTCAGACTGTTACCTTCCACGCAACCCAGAATATCAATTCCATTACCAGCTCTTAACTGAGTAATGAATATTGCAGGTTTCATCATAAAGGTATTCTACAAGGGCAGGCAACAATCAGAAAGCAAAACCAGATGGGTCACAATAATTTCTAAGACACCCAGGGAAAATTTACAGAAAACTTTACAAGATACAATCATATGGTAAAGCATTTGAACCATAGCAAATTCAGTCTACCACCAAGACAAGGTTATGACATCTGAGATACAGTGAAAGAAAACAGCTATACTCACCTCTTTTGCTTGTTGACTTAAATGCCCCCTATTCCAACACCTCAAAATTGCCTCAAAAGTGGTTCCACATGCATTTTTCCAATCAGACATTAAAAAAGGTTTCAAAACTATGAGAGAGAGGTATCCCTGGGCAATTTAGGCTTGCAAAGCCAACAAAGACAGGTCCACAAAGGGAGTAAGCATGTACCTAGTTCTTCTTGACTTCAGCAAGAATTTGGAACTTAAAGTACTTCTGTTATCTTGGTACTTAATGCTGCTTCTCATGGTTAACTCAAACATCTTTCAGCATTGAAAGCAGCATCTCTCCTCTGAATTCTCTAGCCAGTGAATTAAGCAGAGAGCAAGACTATCTCCACAGCTCTGAACCACAACACAGGAATGGCAGGGGCAAGGGCAGTGTAATTCACATGTCAGAAATGTCCCTACCTGGATGTCAGTGTCCTTCACAGGTTCAAGAGGCTCAAATGTAGTGGCTGCACTTAGACTCTCAAGTCGCTGTGAAATGTGGGATATATCAAGCCCTCTAGACCCAAGAAGAACCGATCTATAAGGAAGAAATTGTACAGATATGAAATTAGTATTGAACAGACAGAACTCTAAACCCAGACTCATTGGCAATATTTAGGTCAGCAGCTAGCCATGTACAGACAGTGCTCCCAGATGTGTTACAAAAACTGCACAGAACCAAACTTTGAACAGCCCTATATGTCTATGTAAACACCTCAGCCCTGCTGAACTCTTTCTGCTGTTCCACTGCAGTGCTACACAGCTGCCAAGTCCTTCCAAACAGAAAAAAATGTTCACCGTGTTGGTAAACATCTTCAGCAGCAGCCAGAACAAGGTACTGCACTTTTTGGCTTTAGTGTCCAAAAATCAAGAACAGTAGCTCCTCAGATAAATCCTTCAATTATCCTGTTGTTTTTTGGAAGTAGGAGAAGGGTTGGAGGAAAAAAAACAGAACACAAGCTTTGCAGTCATTCTAAAAAACAGCTTTGCAGTCATTCTGTTTCTCCCAGCAGGACTCCCCCAACACTGGAAACCAAACCCGTAAACAGCTTCCACCCTGTGTGCACAGTCTCCAGTGTGAGTGCTCCGTACTTACGCCTTCACATCCGCAGTCTCCTGGGAGGTGCGGGTCAGGGTGCGGGAACGCAGCCGCTCCCCGGCCTGCTGGATCTCCTGCAGGTTGCGTTCTACGTGCGGGAGCTCGGAGATCCCTTCTGTCTCAGCTGCCAGCTGCTCTGCCTGCTGCAGCAGCTCTCCAAAGCCTTCCGTGTCCATCTCTGCCGCAGGTTTCGCTCAAGACACACAGAAACCTTCAGAGAAAAAGGGAAAATTCTTGCTCAGCTATAAACAGTTTCTACACTTGCAGGGTCAGACAGACCAGCAAGAGTAGGTCTTCTAGAACAGGATACACTATCCTCCCCAGGCATTAAACATCAAGGAAATCCTTTCAAGTGGTCTCAGAGAGCTTTCCCTTGCAGGACTACAATCTATGGACCTGCCAGAAGTGGAATGAAGATGCCATATCCCTTCATATTTTGCCTTGAAACAAAGGAACGTGAAAGCAGAGAAGTCCCTGTGAAGAATTTAGTGTTAATTTAGCTATAAACTACTTGCACACACACTTAAATATAGTGCTTGGAGAGCCGGACTCCATGATCCTCATGCATCCCTTCCCATTCTATGATTCTATATTTTTATATATTATAAAGAAAGATGCATACATGTGCATGCACAGGAATATATGAGGGCTGAAAACACAAATAAACATGAAGTTAAATTTAAACCAAAACCGTTGAGCTATAGATGCACACAGACAGCCATAACTAGCTATCTATTAAAATGTGTTACTCGATATGTCATTAACCCCCAGCCAAAAGAAGTAAATGCATGTTGTTCCCGTGTAGAAGACCCGTGTCTAAGTTCAATGCCTGCAGAAAGTTTTACCAGTTTGAGTATTCCTTGCATTGACTCAATGACAGAGTAATTAAAGAAATTAAAGCACAAGGCAAGGGCTGTAACAGAAGAGGCACTAAATGCATCGTGCAGTTCTAAATTCAGAATGGAGCCTGTTATTTTTACAGAAAGGACAAAAGCACACGTGCTTGGGATCACTACAGAAAAAGACATGTAGCTGCAATGGTGTCCACATCAATGAAATACAAAACCCAAAACCTCAGTTTCACACACCAAATCATGGTTTGCAGCTAAACCAGCTACAAGCAATAAGCATCAGGCACCTCTGTAAAGCCACAGATGATCACAGAAATCTGTGGTGCTGAATGGTGCTACAGTGAGGGAAATCTTCAGTACAATCCCTCTCTCATAGCTTTTGCACCCAAGCCCAGAGAGCCTGGGATGAAGTAAGTCAAACCAGATCTCAAGCATTAACTCCAGCTGTTTATCATTTACTCAAAAGTAAAATCAGTGAAGACTACCTTGTTCAAGGGAGCCCCCTAAGAAGAAAACAAGGATTTTTACAAATCAACAATAGCCTGCAATTCAAGTATTTCTTGGTACCCCTCAAACATACCAAAGCAATTTTACAGTAGAATTTGAACATTCCTCACGTTCTCAGTCTCACCACCATTCCCAAGTACAACCACCCAGCAGCAGTAGCAGTGCTTTCCCCTGTCTGGACAAATGATTTAAAAGCACTGCATGATGATTCATTCAGACATATGCAGTTTGAGAGAGAAACCGATCCCTCCTGCCTGGGTGCCAGGACAAACCCTTACAGCAGCATCCAGGAATGGA
Organism: Oreocharis arfaki; assembly: GCA_013398015.1. NCBI lineage: Eukaryota > Metazoa > Chordata > Aves > Passeriformes > Paramythiidae > Oreocharis > Oreocharis arfaki. The sequence continues at coordinate 4,811 of VZRR01005055.1, read as the reverse complement.
GAATTTCACAAGCACTCCCCACACACTTCTGGAAAGCTGGGGGAGGGAATGATCGTATTTGCAATGACTTGTTAATCAGGTGAGATAGCAGAGACCGGATCTGTTTGAACAGATGAGCGTGCCACTGAGACAGAGTGGAACAGGGAGGAGGAGGGTGGAAATAAGCAGTTTCATGCCCTGCAATGCAGTACAGAACATCTTTCCAGTGTTTACTTGCAATAACTCAGATGCACCCCTGCCAGGAACAGCCTCTCTTGGCAGACACTGACCAGAACAGCCACATTCCTGTACATTTAAGAACTGATCAGATCCTCCAGGAGCAGTGACTGCAAGAACAACACAGACATCAGCCTGATTTGATCTGATCTGGTCCACTTCCTCTTTTCATTACCAAGATAAAAAGCTAGGAGTGAAAGAAGCACCAACTTCCCAGAGTGCTGAAAGCAAAACAGTGAAAAATCAGTGCCACAGAATTGCTCCCAAACCTGCACTTTTGAGCTGCAGACACCACGTTAATACCCTGTCTGTATAGAGAAGGTCTGTCACGTAAGTTCGCCTGTGTAGGACAATTGCAACAACTCTGTGAGACTGAACCCAATTCAACAAATATGGAATAAACTGGTTATTTTGGAGCAAGTTAAAGTACCTGTGATTATAACCAACCACTGGAAGCAATACCTCAAAGCTTTGAGAGCCAACACTAAACAGCTTTTTCTAAGTGACAGAATTCAAACATTTAGAACGAATATTCGTGTATTTGTAACAGCGAAAACAACCTTGTCTCCACCCTGACAGAATTTACTGCATTCAAGAGACTGCAGTCTGACTCTTCATGCTGCTGTGCAAGGTGGAAACTGCTACCACAGTAACGAGCACAGCGATGGCAGATTTTCATGTCTGGCTGGGGAAGGAGCAACAACTGACACCTAAGGGAAAGAAAATACGTCACAAATTAAATTAACTTTGGTGAAACCAGACTGACCTTGGGCTAAAAGCCATGACTGAAAAGGCTCTTCTATAAAACAACTTTGATGACTTATCAATAGAAGCTGCTGCATTAGACTATGATTCCATTAAACCCCAGTTTAATTTCTCCAACATTTAAAACCACACATAAGCACTATATATTGTACAAGTTGACTAAGTTTAAGCCAGAAAGAAAACAGAAAAGATGACAGGTTTCTTAAGTCTATTCAGGCTGATTATAATTGATGATTTTTAACCTAAAAAACACCAAAAAACTCCTCGAGAGCACTACAATGCTATCTAAGGAAGAAAACTGTAGCTATTTTACTCCAAATACTGCCACAATGAACATTTTACTGTACTACATTCAGAAAGACATAAAGCTGAAATACTCCAATGCATGTGCAAGTGTCTGCTGTACTTCACACATTGACAGGGTTTGTGTCAACTAACCAATTAACTTTGAGAAACAGCAAAAATTAGATTTTTCCAGTGCTCTGGGAAGAAGAAAGGAAGAAAATGTCACAGGGGAGAAGGAGAAAGAAAGCATCACCCACTACATTCAGAGTAGCTGATGAACCAAGAGTTCCACAAGTTGCAGAAAGATTCTTCGAAACAGGAAACAAAAAGGAAGAAATCCAGTGTTGGCCTCTCAAAGAGGCACCCACCTCAAACTGCTCAAGACACCCAGTCTGATGAGGCAGGATCAGCTTCTTGTGGGAAGAAAATATAAGAGCACAAGTAGTAAGAGCAAGCCAGCAACGCTCTGCTTCCTCCAGCTGAGATCTGACGTAAAAGTGCTTTTCTGACAGGCTCCGAGCCTGGGCTGCTACAGAGAGTGGAGCAGCTTCTGTCTACTAAACTAAACATGAATAAGTAAAAGGTCCATTTTGCAGGCCTGGGGAATTCTGTCTGAGAAGGAGCAATAATAGCCGGCTCTTGCATGGCACTTGGCATAAGCAGACATCCAGACATTTCAGAGAAGTCAGCAACATAATCCCCGTGTTACAGACAGGGGAACTGATTAAGAAACACAGAGATGAAAAATCAAAGAGCAGGTGGACAAGTGTACAACCCAAGTATCTGCTGCACATTTTCAGCACACCATCCTCTTGTCTGTAAAACACAATAATGTTTATCAAACCTAACAAACGGAAAACTTTCATACCCTAACTACACTAAACCCAGATAAAATCACAGTAGGCCAGCTTAAAAACAAATACCTAAAAGCTTCAAGCTATATTTGGTACCCCATCTGGCACAACAGCCTGTTCCCTCTGCAACAAAAGACAGATGCAGGTAAATCCTGAACAGACCACACAACAACCTTCCAAACCTATTGTCTCTTCTACCACCAATCAATTAATGCTCCTCTGCCTCCTATCAGAAGGCTTTCAGTCCTGCATATTTTCTTCTTCATCTCATCTGTAGGTAGATATGCAAAAGTCCAATCTTCTTATGACCCCAGAGAGCCCTTACAGTAGGTATGCTGAACAAAAATGGTTTTTTAAAAAGTTCTGAAGGCAGTAACGTTGAGTTACTTGCACTGTGAGAAAGGACAAGAAAGGGCACACAACGCATCTCTACACTGTTCATTATTTAAACTAGACCTGAAGAGTAGGCATTCGAAGCGATTTCTACCAACACACACTATTACACGTTTGTCAACACTTCCTTTTATCTGCCATAAGTTCCTCATAGTGGTCTCAAGTCCCACTGTTCTGAGTAACTGACTCTGCTGGCAGTTTTGCCATCTTACCACCTTCCCTCTTTTCCGAACACTTAGTCTTTATTTTAGGCACCCAACTCAGCAGGGCACTAACTCGCACAGGGGGGCAAACTGACCCTCACTAGATAGAGCATTTGGTTTAGTATTTTAAGTTGCATACATGAAAACCCATATCCTCCCCCTTCACTGAATTTCCTGTCACAGCAGCACCACAGAAACATTATGGATTTAGATTACAGAATCCCATACATTCTTCCAAGCAATTTTAAACTTTTTCTATTTGTAAGTTTTCCCAAGGAGCAGGAAAACCTTTTAAGACAGAGTGTAAGTGAAATAGCAGTAAAGCACACAGGAGCTGGTGTTCCTTTGTCACCATCACCTTAGCTCTCCATGCTGTAACTACTGTCCCTAAAACAACATGACCAAATTGCAGAAGAGAAGCAGCCCTTCTTTGCACCCAGACTTTAATTCAAGCCCTTCCACTCACTGTTCACATAGTCTGGGTAAGAATAATGCTGGAGCACAGATAGCACCTGATACTCCACAGCAGTTGCTAATCAGATACCAAATAATCAGTGCATCCACAGCTTAAGGTTTAACACAAAGGCAGTTCAACACCACTTCACGGAAGCCTGGCTGCTGTCTGCAGCTGGCACCAAACAGCGAAAGGAAGGTACTCTGTACCTGTACCTACTCTGGGAAAAACAATAAACAAATAGCACTCTTCAGGTTCAGGAATAGAATTCTGCAGCCAAGGTGTGCTGTAAGAAATCCTTGTAGTCATTTTCACTGTTTTGCAGAAGTCAATACTGCTCTTGGTAGAAAGAACTCGTGACCGGGGGAAGTGGGCAAGGCCTATTCACGAGCTCATTCAAGCATAGTCTGAATGGTCCATGTAAAGTGTTTAAAGACACCTATCCTCTCTGGCATCAAACTCAGTGATCTGAAAAAGACCAAAAGTCATAAATGGTTTACCTTCTGCACTCTGCCAGGCACGTATGAAAGCAACGCTTGGCAACTTTGTGGTTGTTTTATGGCATGATTCTTGGGGCTGTCAAGTGCAGGGCCAGGAGATGGACTTGATGATCCTTGTGGATCCCTTCCAACTCAAGATGTTCTATGATGCTATGAACTACAAGAACACACAAGCTTAATAAAACCTGCCGTGAAACAGCAGTGGAACGAGGGGCAAGGCTGGAAGCATTGCACCTTTCATGAGTCACCATCACCACACACCTGACAGCAGGTGACATTTCCTTCATAGAAACCCTCAGTATCTGAAGGGGCCCTACAGCAAAGCCAGTTCTTTGTCAGGAACTGTAGTGATAGGACAAAGAGTAATAGATAAACATTGAGAGAGGGGAAATCAGATTTAGGAAGAAATGCTTTACTGTAAGAGTGGTGAGGCACTGGCACAGGGTGCCCAGGGAGGTTGTGGCTGTCCCATCCCTGGCAGTGTCCGAGGCCAGGCTGGATAATGCCTTGAGCAATCTGGTCTAACAAAAGGTGTCCCTGCCCATGGTAGGGGGGAGTTGGAACTAGACGAGCTTTAAAGTCCCTTGCAACCCCTTAACATTCTATGAATGTAAACCTACCAACCAGTAAACCCACAGTGGTGAAGGACGACCCCCATGCACAGAACTTGAAACAGACACCTAACCCCACACATACACAAACCCGTTCTCTTGAAACCTTCCCAGACAACGAACTTCTGCTTCCTGAAGCACCAGCATGGCACTTCGTTTAAACACTAAACTCCCCTTCTACAGCCGGGCTTGGCACTGCCGACCAGCACAAACCCGCTGCTCAGAAGGAGACTCCTCCTCGCTCATCCACAACCGGCCCCGCTGCGTTAGCGTGGGTTATTAACAGGAGCAGCTTCCGGGGAGCCCCAGGAGGGCCCACGAGGAGGCCTACGAACGCTCCCAGCCAGCCTCCCCCCGCAGCGGCCTGCACGGGCCAGAGAGAAAGCCATGGACGGGAGGCGGCTACCGAGGGCTCGGGACCCGGGGGGGGCGGAGAGCGGGCAGCGAGCACCGGAGGCGAGGAAGAAGCGGGGGAAAGAGGCGGAGTGACGCTGAACCCCAACCCGCCCGCGCGGCGCCCTCACCTCACC
>VZRR01005051.1:0-10306 GCA_013398015.1 Oreocharis arfaki | reverse complement strand
CCACTCCTTTTTGCCCCTTTTTTCCCTCCTTTTTTGGGGATTTGGGCTGTTGGGAAGCGCTGCTGCCACCCCAGAGCAGCTCCTCCAGCTCCTTGCTGCCTTCCCCACATGTTTTTGCTCTCCCTGCCCTCAGCTGGACCAGCTGGTGATCGACTCGGCCGTGGAGAAGAGGGAGATGGAGCACAAGCACGCCCTGATCCAGCAGAGGGTGAGTCCTGGTGCCCCTCTGGGTGCCCCTGGCAGTGCCATCTGCTCGGGGGGCATGCCTGTCACAGCCTGGGTGCCACCTGGATGTCCCCTCGTGGCTCAAATCCAGGATTTTCCTGCCTCTTCTGAGGGTGGGACACTCCAGGAACGCTCAGGCCTGGGCACCTGGGTGGTTTTTTGAGCTGTTCTCTCTTTGCCTCCCTCTTTGCTGCTGAGGATGTGGGATTTAAACTCTGGAAACCCCTCTGGAAATGCCTCTGAGGCAGAGATGGGATTTGTGGAAAGCACTGATGTGGGATTTAAACTCTGGAAACCCCTCTGGAAATGCCTCTGAGGCAGAGATGGGATTTGTGGAAAGCACTGCAGGGCAGAGCTGCTTTTGGGGAGAGGGCACAGCTCTTCCCTGCTTCCCTGCCCTCTCTCACAGCTCTGAGCTGAACATCCTCACTGCAATTTAGGATTGAAAATTTCCTGCCTGGAATTGTCCTGAGCTGCTTTTCAGCCTCTCTGTGCTGCTGCTGCTCCCCTTGTGATGGAGCAGCCCTGATTTAAAATCCTCAAGCTGAGCCTTCAGGCATCTCTGGGTAACCTGGGCTCAGATTTTCCACCCTTGGCAACGATTCCCAGCCTGAAGGTTGCAGAAAACATCGACTAATTTATTTTTCTTTCCCTCCTCTTCTCCCTGGGTTGCTGCCCTGGCCCTGCAGACCCTCCTGCAGGTGAGTACCCACCCAGATTTCCTTCCTCTGGCGTTTTTGTTCCTCATAAAAACGGGTATTTACTGAGAGCAACACAAAGAAGCCACGGCCTGGCACGTGGGGTTGGCATTTTAAAGCCCAGTTTTAAATCACTTCGGTTTCACCCTCACAGAAGGAGTTAAAATAAGGTTTTAATTCTTTGTGTTGATGGTCACTCGTGGCTCAGGGTTCAGCACTGCAGTGACAACAGCCCTTGGCTGATTTTTTGGTGCCTGGAGATGTGAGGAGCTTGGGTTTGCTGGGATGGATCCACATCTGGCAGCACTCGCACGGATCAATGTTCCCCCTCAGGAGGGATCAAAGTGGCCTCTAATGCTCTCCCTCAGAAATGCCCTAATCCATGGAAGGGAAATTTGAGATCTGAGGAGTGACATTGCCTGGGAATGTTGATGAAGTCGTGAGGGAGGGGGTGAATCCATTTGTGACCCCTCAGCTCCCCGTGGGAGCGATGACTTCATCCGAAGGGCCTTGGAAAACCTCTCCAGTGTGGGGCTTTCACTTCACCCCCTCCCTGGACCAGCAGGGAATGAAGATTCCAGGAGGGACGAGGAGCAATTAGACCCCATCAGGATACAAAATCCAGAGCCTGGAAAGGAGCTGAACATCCTCAGTGCAATTTAGGATTTAAATTTTCCTGCCTGGAATTATCCTGAGCTGCTTTTCAGCCTCTCTGTGCTCCCTTTGTGATGGAGCAGGGCCCTCTGCAGCCCTGATTTTAAACAGAAATCTTCAAGCTGAGCCCGCAAAAGCCTGGAAAAATTTGGAGATTGTTGTGCTTGAATTGGTGTGGTGGCACAAATATCTTTATTTCCTCACTAGTATCTACCCAAGCAGCCTGCTAAGGGAGGAAATTTGGGTTAAAGAATTTTTTTAAAGTGGTTTTGGGGTGGGGAACTGTGATTTTGAAGGCAGGGAATTGGATTGTCCTTGGCTTTCTGAGAGCTGAGTGCAGAGGGAAGTGGTCCGTGGCATTTTGTTTCATTATTGTTGTTTTAATTAAAAGAAATCCAGTGGGGAAGGAGAACTCATCCCAAATCTGTTTCCTTTTGATGCCATAATTGAGGTAATGTGGAAAACACAGAGCTGGGGGTTTTTCCCAGTGGGAAAGGAGGAGAGAAATGGGAATGTTTGAAGCAGGCCTTGCTCACAGGTCCTGATTTTCCTGGTTCCTTCCACTGCACCAAAACTGAGGGGACGGTGGGAGATGTTGGATTGGGAATTCGGGAAAAATCCTTCACTGAGAGGATGCTCAGGCATTGGAACAGGTGGAATCATCCCTGAAGTGCCCAAAAAATATGTGGATGTGGGACTTGGGGACGTGGTTTGGCTGTGAGCACAGCAGTGCTGGAAATGATGATCCTGGAGAGCTTTCCCAACTTGAATTCCACGATTTTAAGGACACAGGGCTGTCCAAAATCTCCTTCCCAGCCTCGTACCCATTCCCAGATTCCTGGGGCTGGAATTGGTGACCACAGCAGTGCTGGGTTCATGGCTGGGATTAATGATCTTTCCCAACTTAAATTCCACAATTTTAAGGACACAGGGCTGTCCAAAATCTCCTTCCCAGCCTCGTACCCATTCCCAGATTCCTGGGGCTGGAATTGGTGGCCACAGCAGTGCTGAGTTGAAGGCTGGGATTAATGACCTTTCCCAACTTAAATTCCACAATTTTAAGGACACAGGGCTGTCCAAAATCTCCTTCCCAGCCTCGTAGCCATTCCCAGTGTGGAGCAGGTTGGGAATTGAGCGTGGGCAGAGCTCTGAGGCTCACTGAGCCCAGCTGGTGGAGAACAATCCAGGGCCCATCTGGCCCTTCCAGCTCTGATTCCTGGGGCTGGAATTGCTGCCCGAAGCGTGGCTCTGCTCCAGGGATCCGGCCAAGGCACAAAGCCTGGCTCTGTCGGGTCTCTGGGAGCGCATCCTGCTCCGTTTCCCTGCCCTCCCTGCCAGCTGTATGGTAATTAGCCGGGCTCTAAGCTGATTGCCTCTCAATAGGAGGCTCGGGAAGGGGGGGAGCAGGGGGTCCCCAAGGGCCACCGAGCGTCCTTTGCTCGGTGACAGCGCCAGAGCTCCCCAAAAGGGAAGAAGAGGAGGAGTAAAAGCGAAGGGGCTGCGAAAGAAAATCCCTCCTTCGCCGGCAGCCCACGGGGATGCTGCTCTAGGAAGAGGGAGAGGACACGGAGCTGCTCCTGCTCTCCAGGAAAAGCAGCGGAGCTTTTTCCCTCCCTCCTTCCCTCCCAGCTGGCAGCATGAAGATTTTCGGCAGGCTGGAATATCTCCTGGTAAGGAAAATCCCGCGGGGGAGAAAGTTTAGGGGTTCTTCTCCACGCGGGAGCGAGGATTTGTGACCCCCCCCAAGCCAAGCTCGGCTTTGTCACTGGGTTTATCCCGAATTTTGGGAAAGCTCTGGGGTAGGGAACAGCTCCCTGAGCATCAGCTGCTGGCAGGGAGAGCCTCTGGCATCGGGAAAAGCGGGAGACAAAAGGGTTTGGGAGTGGGATTTGGTCGGGAGGAGTGAGAGCTGCCGGTGCAGAGCTCTCCTCCAAATTCCCGAATTCCAGCTGGGGCTGGGATTGTCCACGGAATTTACAGAGCCAGAGAGAGAAAAGCTTGGCATTTATGCACCAGGAAAAGAGCCAGAGAGAGAGGGAAAAAATCGGAATTTAGGCACCAGGAGAGAACCTGTGCATGGTGTTTGTGTGTGTGTGAGTGAGGGAGGCTGTGTGCATCTTTAGGGAACGGGAATATTCCTTTGGAATTATTTTGTCAGGAACCAAGCAGCCGAACTGGGCACAATTCCCGATTCCCCTCCGGGAGAAGTTCTTTTCCATGCCGTGTAAATAACGCAGTGAGAGGGTGGGAATGATGTCATTGTTCGATACCGAGCGTTATCGATCACTTAAAGAGGAATCTTTGGGATAAAAGCCTTTGTCTTCCAAGAGGGAAAGCATTCCTCGTGTTGCTGCTGCTCCTAAATAGCATTGATTAAAAAAAAAAAAAAAACCAAAAACGATAAAACAATAAAATAATGTGGAGGTTTGGTGGGAAGAAATCTTTTCCTTTGGGATCTCTAAACCCAGCTGGAGGGAAATGATTCCCTGCCCGTGCTTGCTGAGGTTGGGAGGGGGTTTCTAGCTGGAAAAATCAAATCATTGCAGAGAAAATTCCATTTTATTCGGTGTTATTTCCACCTGGAAGGGGTAACTGAGGGAATAACACTGTGGGTTTTCAGGGAATTTCAGGGAGAATCACTCTTCCACAGTGATTATATTGATTTTAAAGGTTTTTAAAGGAGTTGTTGGTATTTTAGAGAGAGGTTTTCAGCCAGGGGTTGTGATTTTTGGGATAGGAATGAAGCTCTGAGTGAGACTTCCCCCACTCCAGTGGGTGTGGAAGGCTCCTTCCTTAGAAAATTCCCTGCCCCAAAGATTCCAGGCAGCTTCACTCTCCACATGAAATCAGTTCACTGGAGCTGGAGGGCTTTTGATTAAATCAGTTGTTTTCTTTGCACAAGAAAGATTTTTTTGCACAAAATGTTCATTCCAGAGGGGCAATTGGAGGAGTTTATCTGGGCCTGGGCTGGAAGCAATCCCTGCTCCCAACGTGGAACTGGACAGGGAATTTCCTGGATGGGCCACGAGGCCACCTTCAAATAGGATTTTCTCCTTTTTAAAAAAATCTCTTTTCCTTTTAATTCTTTCCTGAGCCCATCTGTGCCCGTGCTGGGTTTTTAATTCCCATTTGCTGCTTGGAAAGCATCCACATGAATGTCTTTTTTTCCCCTCACATCCATCTCTCTGGATGTGTCCCTGGGAATGGGTCCCTTGGTTGTTGCTCCCATGGAAACCACGGTGAGGTCATTCCCGAAGGGATCTCAGCTCCCAGGGTGGGAATTCGGGGCGACAGCACCAGGGACAGGATCCCAGTGATTTCCTGGGAGTCGGGAAGGGGAAGGGAAGCAGAGATCTGGTGTCTAATTTGGGAAGATGTCAGGTTTGTTGGAGCAGGGTGTGATCCCAGCTGGCACTGCTGGTGCTGTTGGAGCCAAATCCACTCAGATCCCAGTCCTGGGAAATCTTTTCTGTGTCAGGGATCCGTTCCTGTTGCAGGGACGAGGAGGTGCTGAACGCAGAGTGAATAAATCAGTCCAAACTCCGTGTCCAAAGTGTGTGGGGAGAGGCCAGGAAAAGGTTTATTTATTGCAATCCTGCATTAAAATCTTTAAATCCGGCATTAAAATATTGCAGTGTTTTAGGGATAAATATTGCTGTGTTAGAAGGGAAAGGAGAAGGAGGGAGAAGAGGAGGTTTCCCACCACATCCCTTGGGAGTGGAGGCAGAGCTGCTGCTGTGCCAGCCAGGACCCTTCCATTATTCCCAAGAATTACCAGGATCCAGATTTTCCAGTGAATAAAACGGAGCCAGGGACACAATAAAAGCAGGTTTGGCACTTCAGAGGGTCCATCCTCACACCTCTGTGTGCCCTCACCCCGCCTTGGGCAGGACGATCTCCAAATCAGACAGAATCCAAACCATGGGATTTTTCTTTTTCTCTTGTAACTTTTCCCAGAGATTTTTCCTCTTTGCAGTGGCTGTGGGGGAAGAAAACCCCCCTGGCTGGGCTGCAGCAGGAGCTGGGTGTAGGAATCCCATGGTTTAAGCTGGATTTTTCCCAGTTGCCCTCGTCGTGCTTTCACCTTTCAGCTCCCTTTAGGCCTTGGCCTGGCTGAGAACGGGAAAACTCAACTGCTCACAGGGATGGAGTTGGATTTTCCTCTCCCCTTTCCCCTCCTTTGTGTCTCAACACTCCCCGTGGCTTTGTGGCAAAGATTCCAGGTGCTCCCAGCACGCAGTGGGGTGGAACAAAGAGCCCCCGAGGCTCCCCATCCCCGGGGGACTGGGCAGACTGGTCCTTCTCTCTTCATTCATCCCTGATTTCCAAATCCACCTCCCGGCTCTGGGCACTGCTCTGCCCTCAGCTGCCCCTCAGGAATTCTCTTGGTGGCACTGGAGGGCTTTAAAGCAGCAGAAATATGAGGAGAATTTGGCCTGGGGGAGCTTCATTGAAATATAATCAGGATTTGGCCTGGGGGACCTTCACGGAGTCATCTTCGGGGTGTGTTTTGGGGTGGAATGTCCCAAAAGTGCAGCTCAGAGTCCTTCCCAAGGCAGGGAACAGCTCCTTTTTCGGAGCTGCCCAGCTCCAGCCATTCCATGGATAGGGAGGGATGTCCCAAATTCAGGCTCAGCCAGGTTAAACTCACACCTGCACTGGTTTTTACTGGGTTTACTGGTGTAAACCCAGTAAAAACCAGGTTTTTTTCCATAAAACCCACCTGTTCCTCCTGCACTCCTCAGGATTTGTCCTCCTCTCCACCACTCAGCTGAAGGAGGCAGGAGATTGGATTTACACCCTGCCCCTGATTTATCCCGTTCCCCGAAGTGAGGCACAGCCCTTAAAAAATGGGCATTTTTAACAGGGGTTTTACCCTCGCCGTGCTTTTGCCGAGCTTTTTTTTGGGAGGTTTGCATTCTTTACAAAGCAGTGCAGATACAAATCACTGCAGATTCCCATCAAATGCACGGAATTGTCACTTCGGAGCAGCCCCACGAGAATCAAACAGCCACGAATCCAAACAAAATCCCCTCTGGGCCTTTGTTTGCAGCGTGGACGTGGAAGGGCTGAGAGGGGTTCGCCCTCTCACGGCAGGAAAATTCGGGGCTGAGCAGAAAGCCCTCGAATTGGGTGCCTTGCAGCACTTCCCAGGCTCCAGCTGAGCGTCCTGCTGCCTTTCCAAGGATTCCCTCCACCCTGTCCCGTTGGATCTGCTCCTCCTGGATCAGCGTTCTTCTTACCACGACACCTCCCAGGCACGTGTGTGGAAATAACTCATCCTAATGAGAGCCCAGCGCCTGTTGCCAGGCAACAGAGCATCTCCAGGGGCTGATGCCGAGCCAGGAAAGGCATTTAAAGGGTCTTGGAACCCTTGGAATATTTGTGCTGGAGTGGGGAAGCGCGGGGAGGATGGAATCAGCGAGCAGAGCCAGCGTGCCCCGCAGGTTGAGAAGCTGTTTCGCCTTCCTGACCTATTTTCTCTTGGGAATGAGGCAGGAAAATGCCAAAGGGATGAGGATCCCGTGCTGGAGAGCAGCTGCTGTTCCCTCTGCTCCGTGTCCTGCTCCACAGCTGGCAGAATTCACGAGGTCCGGGGTGGCAAACGGGCTCTGCCGGGTGGCACGGCACAGCCAGGTGGCATCTCGGGGAGGTGGCATCTGAGGGCAGCTCAGGAATGGGCTTGGTGGCTCTGCCCCTCTGGAATTCGCCCCTTTTCCCTGTGTGGAAAGGCTGGGTTTGGGTCCATCCTGGCTCCTTGCAGGGCACACAGGGGGTGGCAGCAGCGTTGTCGCCTCGCTCAGCCGGTGAGAGAAGCGCTCCCGGCTTTATTTCCCACCCCAGCCTGACCCAAATGTTGGGAATTTCCAGCACTCCTGATGATAAACTCGCTGCTTTTCTCCTTATCAGCTGCCAGGGCAGGGAAATGCAGCATGCCCAGCACATTCCTGCAAAAACAGGGATAGATAAATTTGCTGGAATGAGGAAAATCCGTGGACTGCCAGCGGCGAACTTTGGGATTTTGGCAGATTTGTCTCTTTTTGATGTTCTATTGGACCATCTCCTCCATAATCCCAGAAATCCAGCTGTGTCCTGCTAGAGTCTGAGTCTCTCTCCTTTTTCCAGGACTTCTCCTACGATGACTCCAAGGTGGAGTTCAATGTGGATGCCCCGAACGGGGTGGTGATGGAAGGTTACCTCTTCAAGAGGGCCAGCAACGCCTTCAAAACATGGAACAGGTGAGAAAAAACTCCAATTCCATCGGATCTTTGGGCTCAGGCTCTGCACAGGAACACACCCCCCCATCTAGCAAGATCCCTGGAAGGATTCTGAGCTAATCAGTTGGAAGAGGAATAATTAAAATGGTTAAAATCGGAGAGTTTTCTGCATTTTTAGTGCTTTTCACAATGGCAAAATGACCAGGATCCTCCCAGGGAAGAGAGGGCCCAATGCAGGTCACAGGAAAGCTGTGGATTGAGAAGAATTAAGAGAATTTAAAGTGCATTTATAACAATTCAGAGAAATATCCCAACACAGGGAATGTTCCAGGAGGCTCCAACCCGTCCATTCTGGGACGGGGAGATGTGAGAGTGCAAATCCCAACCGTGCTGCCAGAATTGGCCTTTCAGTGCCCTGACTCTGCCTTTAATAATTTATAAATATTCCATCTGGGATCTTCCTGGCTCCTCTGCCTCCTGCCCCAGCTGCCAGAGAGCTGGAAAAGCGGGAGCAGAGGTTTCAGGTTCCACCCCTGCTCGATATTTGTGTGCTTGGTGTCCCCTGAGAGGGTCAGGAGTGGTCGTGCAAAAGGATTCCAACCTTTCCAGGGAGTTTTAAATGCCTGGGATCGATGCTGGTTTGACCCAAATTCCCTCCTCTCACATGACAGGGAATGAGGCAATAATTAGGGATCTTTTCCCTGGCCATGGGATAAATACAGCAAGGCTGGGCCATGCTTAGGCTTTGGAATAAATCAATAAAATTAATTCATTAAGTAATTAAATGCCTCGATGAACTGTTTGTGGTGTGCACAGAAACTGCCTTTATTTGCACGGAAAAAAGGCTTGGAATTCAAGATTTCTGAAGGGGTTGGATAAGAATTCCTTCTCTTTGAAGTTTCCCCTGGTGCTGAGGAGACATGGGAAGGGAATTCCAGGCAAATTCGGTGTCATTCCTTGTCCCTCAGGATCCCTGGTCCCCCCTGGAAGGAGGGAGCAGCTCCAAGGCCCTGTTGGAAGTTCAGAGCTGTGGGGAGGCGTCTGAGCTGAGTTTTTATGAACATTTCAGGATTTCCTGCTCGGTCTGGGCTCAGTTTTTATCAACCTTCCAGGATTTCCTGCTCGGTGTTTTCCTTGACCCAGCCTTGAGCCGTAGCTGCTCCCACCGACACCACGTGTGGAGCAGATGTCATCCCAAAAAGTGCCAGCTTCATGCCAGGATCTTGGCACCAGGGTTTGCCTGGAATTGTTCCTCTCTCTCCTAGAAATTCCCAGTGAATTCATGGATCTCTCCAAAGGGTGCCTATCCCGGAGGGAACGCCACCCTCCAAGGCATCCTGCTTGTCCTGACCTCTGAATAACATCAGCCTCGAGGGCTCCACGTTTTTTCCCTGCCCCCAAATGCCAGTTTTCTTCCCGGAATCCTCCCCCAGCCCAGTCACACGCGGGCAGCAGCCCCATCCCTGTCTTTATTCCCACCCACACCCAGCTATTCCCAGCTTTTCCCAGCTATTCCCAGCTCCTGGAGCCCACTCGTCACCTCCTCGCTGTTCTCAGCGCCTCCCCCTCGCTGGAGCAGCAAAATCCTCCCGGAATCCCAAAATATCCCGACTTGGAATGGCCTCACGAGGAGCTGAGCACGGGCTGCTGCTGCCACAGCACTCAGGGAGGTTCTGAACTTCCCCAGCTCACCCAAGGCAGCTCCCACGGGCATGGGACAGCCTCCAGCCACCTGGATTTTCCCATTTTTCCCCAGACCTGTCAAATCCTTTTGTTGCCTTTTATCTCTTGGATATTTCGGCCGTGACAAAAGGCAGAGAATTCCGTTTTACCTCGTTTTCCCTGAGGGTTTTTGGGGTTTTTTTTTTTGCCAGCAGAGTGTGTAACACCTGAATGACTCTTTGTGCTCAGGTATTCCAGTGTTTCCTTCCCACTGGCTTGCTTGGCTTTCCCTGAAGAGGATCAGGTTGCTAAATCAATGAATTCATAAATGTCAGGATTTTTAATGGAGATAGAAATGGGAAAACCCTGCTCTCTGCATGTCCTGATGCCTGTCCGTGTGTCTGTCCCTCCTCAGGAGGTGGTTTTCCATCCAGAACAGCCAGCTGGTCTACCAGAAGAAGCTAAAGGTCAGTGAGGCTGCCCCAGGGATTAACCAAGTGGTTAATTAACCAACTGCTTCATTAAGCAGCTGCTTGGCTGGGGATTCCTGCTGGGAGCGGGGTGGCAGGAGCAGGGATTTGGATCAGAGGGGCAGCGAGGCCACGAGGGAGCTCCAGGGTTGGAAAAGTGGCAGCAAGTGGTGTTTATTAAATAAATATTTATTTAGATTCAGTCTTCCTGCTCGGGGCAGGGAGTTGGGGGGGTCCCCAGCAAATCTTTGTGTGTGTGATCCCACAAAATTTTCCATAAAACCCCTTCCTGTGGCCCTGGAGTTACCTGGGGGCGGGGGATGGCTCTGCTCTCTCCACACTCAGCTGGGGCCAGGAGGGGCTTGGGAAGGAGTTTGGG
>VZRR01005047.1:0-19959 GCA_013398015.1 Oreocharis arfaki | reverse complement strand
AGGGCACAGGGTTGTGTCCAGACTTCTCTGGCATAGCTCAGGAGAATATCTGCAGGGTCTTGAATACCTGCAGGGACCTTCAAGGGAGGGAGACTCAACAACCTGAGGGGAATTCCCCTGGGCTTCCAGGCACCCCAGCTCCCTGCAGAGCCCCCTGAGCATCCTCTCCGGCCGTATCCTGGCCTGGGAATGCTGCTCTGCTGTCGGTGGGGTGGTGGCAGGACCAAGGGCTCCGTGAGAGGTCAGGGTGAGCCAGGCCCCCCAAAGCCCATCCTGTGTGGGGCAGGGTGGGTGTGAGGGTCGGGACCCCCACGCCTTGGCTTCCCCTCTGCCTCTGAGGCTCCTGGGGCTGCCCATGGCGACTGTGGTGCTGCAGTCCTTGTCCTTCCAGCCCGAAGGGAGCACTTTCCAAGGATGTCCAAGGCTGCTGATCCTGCTCGTGTCTTCTCCCCGACCCTTGGGGAGCTTTAAAACCGCCCGTGACAGCAAAATGACTCAAAGGAGCGTTTCTGCCTCCTGCCTCGCCGGGGTTCGCAGGGATTGCAGATGAATTGCTTTGGAAAAACACATTAGCAAAGCAAAAGTTTATTCTAGGAAGTAGGAGGTGGGAGAATTGGCAGTAATTCTCCCTAGTATCCAAGGTATTATTAGAGGCTTATCCCTGCTCTGCACAGTAATCACATTGGAAATTTTTGATTAGAAAACAAAATCTAAATGAGAATTATGAATATTCATTAGGTGTGGAGATTAATATGCATAATTATGCAAATTAGACAGCAATTAAACACCAATTCTCTGGGGAAATGATTAACACAAAGGCACAGAAATAGAAGGATGTAATTTGAAAGAAGTTTCTAGTTAAATGAACAGTGAGGGGAGCGGAGGAGACAAATCCGAGGCATGTTTGCCATAATAATCAGCTCTGCCAGGCGAGATGGGAGTGAGCCCTGGCCCCCTGCCCCGTGTCCTTGCTGCCACTCAGCTCCCTGCTCCCAGAAGGGCATCCTGGGGCACCTGCAAGTGCCATCCCCGTTGGAAGGACCAGCACAGGACGGGTCTCCAGAGAGCCACGGGCCCCTGGTGCTGCCACAGGGAGGTTCTGGTGTCCCTCCCTGGCTGCTGTGGCCGTGAGCCCTGGTGTGGGGCTGGGGGTGTCCATGGCTTGGGAAGTGTCCATGGCTGGTGCCATCCTCACTCAGCCTTCTGCAGGTCTGGGATTTCTCCAGCCCAGCCCAGCAGAGCTCACAGGGTTTGTGCAGCGCCTCCAGAGATGATGGGTGCCCCCACCCTGCCCAGCCCCTCTCGAGTCCCTGGATTTACCCCCTTTGAGCACCCCTTTGACTGCTGCTCAGCAGCCCCTGGTCACCCACTGGAGCAGGAGATGGAGCAGCACAGTCAGAGATCCTGCAGCTGAGTCAGGTCGAGGCTGTTTTCCAGGGAAGGTTCCTTCCATGTGGTTGTGGTATCAGCTGGAGCTGTGGGAGCTGTGCTGATGCAACATCCCAGGGTTTTGTGTCGTGGTGGACATTCCCATCCCACTGAAGGGGCTCCAGGAGAGCTGCAGAGGGACTGGGGACAAGGCCTGGAGGGACAGGACCCAGGGAATGGCTTCCACTGCCAGAGGGCAGGGCTGGATGGGATATTGGGAAGGAATTGTTCCCTGGGAGGGTGGGCAGGCCCTGGCACAGGGTGCCCAGAGCAGCTGTGGCTGCCCCTGGATCCCTGGCAGTGCCCAAGGCCAGGTTGGAGGGGGCTTGGAGCAGCCTGGGACAGTGGAAGGTGTCCCTGCCATGGCAGGGGTAGGATGAGCTGAGTGAGGTCCCTTCCAGCCCAAACCACTCCAGTATTCTCTGGCTCCCCCGGGTGCCTCGTGCCGCCCAGGAGGTGCCGCCCGCGTGGCCTTGGCAGGGGATGAAAGGAGCCGATTTCCCACCTCAGCCTGCGCAGGAACCGCAAATGCTTCTGCCTGCTCCTCTGCAGGGGGGTTGGATCCCTTTTTGCCGAGGATATTCTTGGGAGGGCTAAAGCTGAGAGGGCTGGGAGCGTGCTCTGCTGGCCCCACTTCCTCAGGGGGACCTCAGGGGCTGCAAGAGCCCCCCTGGACAGGTGGCTCTGGAACCTTGGACCCCCAGCACTTCCCACCTGAGGATTTCGCCTCTGGGCCCTCGTTCACTCTGCTCAGGTGCGATGTTGAACAGAGTTTGTCCAGGATCTTGCAGCACCGTGGGCAAAATTCAAGTCCTGCTGGAGCATCCAGATGGATGCGATGTGGTTTTGGTTTGTAGTTTAGTCCCTTTCACCGTGGGTGAAGGAGGTTTGTGGGTGCTCTCTTGAATAAAGGAGTTAAAATACTTGTTTCTCCTCTTCCCACTGTCCCATGTTTTGAACCATTTCCAGGCTGTGGTGGGATTTGCTTTGAAGTTTGTGGAATAACTCCCAGCGGGAGTGGGAAGGTGAGGAGGCAGAGGGGAGGCTCGGTCACGCCAAGTGGAAGTGGTTTATTAATGAAAATATTGTTTTGTTTGTAGAAGGAAGAGTTAATTTTACGAGAACACCTTTGAGGCTTTGCTGATAAAGCAAAGAGTAACCTTTGTTCTTCCTGTTTTTCGGTAGGCTTGGATGAAAGGCCGGGATCAGGTTCCTGGGGAACGGGAGATCAAAACAGCTCCACGTTCGACCAAGGAAGGGTAAGGACAAAGCACAAACACCAAGCTCCAACCAAAACAAACGGGGCTTTCCCAGGCCTTTCAGAGCCTTGGGCCTAACCCTGGAACAGCTTTTCTTGCCCCATTTTGGACATGGGTTCTGCGAAGTCTGTAGGGTTTCCTCCATCCCCATCTCCCCAGGCTTTGCTGCGTTGAGGTCCCCTTGAGGTTTCTCCTCCAAAAACCTTTCCCAGACCTGCACTAGGATGGGCTCCTGTAGCTGCTCAGGCATCTCCATCCCTGCACCTGGCGTTGGCATGGGAAGAGGGGGCTCAGGGGGTGGGACAGGTCCCCAGAGGAGACACGGGTGGGTGGGTTGAGGGACCTGAGTGGGTTGAGGGATCCCATCTGATGGCAAAGCTTCCTGGGCACCCTCCCCACAAGACTTTGGGAGCCTGAGGAGGGCATCCCTGCAATGCACCCCCTTGTCTGGCCACGCCACCCTTGGTGGGGATGGAGAACTTGGAAGGGTTTTGCAGGGAAGGAGTTGAGGCTGCAGTACCTCATGACTGGGGCCTGAGTATGGGAAGAGAGAAATGCCACAAACTTGATGGAAGTGGGGTTATTTTTGTTTTAAGGGGTTTGTGTGATTTGTCTTTGCAACGGCACCTCTCCCTCCCCTCCTGTCAGCGGCAGGGCTGGGGCTGTGGTGTCAACTCTCATTTGTATATTTAGAATTCATATATTTATATAAATACATCTAAAAATATACATTATTGTTTATTCAGCCTTTTCCTCGCCCCTTCGCCCCCCTGGTTCAGGGAGGGGCTGCCTGGGTCTTACCTGGTGGGTGCCAACCTCCCTGAGAGCTGCCAGGACATGGTGCCGTGTCCCCTCCTGCCATGTCCCCTCCCAACACCACGGCCTCTGCACTGCCCAGCTCTCCCTCAGCATGAGGATAAAATCCTTTCTGTGCCCTTTTTGGCTTTGCCCCTTCCTGGGAGGGGCTGGGCCCTGGCAGCCTCGTGTTTCGGGACTGGGCTCAGCGTCCCCACGCCCCCTGTGACCGTCCCCTGTTGTCCCAGCAGAGCTATGGCGAAGGCCCCCACTACGGCGAGCACCGGGACCTGCCATCCCACAACAGCATCTCCTCGTCACCATTCCTGGGAGCCGGACTCGTGGGTGAGTGCCTGGCAGGGGCAGGGGGCAAAGGTGTCTGTGAGGTCCTGGTCAGGGGAGCGTTGGGACAGCGTTGCTGTTCCCTGGGCTGGAGCTGCTCCAGGTGTTCTCCAGGCTGTGGTCCAGAGGGGTGGTGTCCAGAGGGTTCCATCAGTGCCAGCTGTGCCAGCTGTGCCATCTGTTCTGTGTGGTTATTTCCCTGCTTTATGGTGGCACCCCGAGGCAGCAGCAGGGATCGATGCCCACCAGGACGGGCTGAGTGTGCTCCTGGGCATTGGGAGTCAAGGTGGGAGAGATGCTCGTTGTTAAGGGTTTGTTAAGGACTTGGGATGACCCTGCTTGAGTGGGGAGGTGGCACCAGATGACCCCACTGCGGTCACTTCCAAGCAGACCCGCGGGGTGACTGTGACTTGGAGGGGCTGGCGGCTGTGTCACTTCCCGGAGCGCTGGGGGTGCTCCCTTTGCTGCAGTGGGGTTCGGAGGAGCCTCTTCCCATATCCTGCCGGGCTCCAGCAGCCTTGCCTGGCTCCTCCATCCCCAGCTCCAGGCAGGCAGCCTGAGGAGCTCGCAGGGCCTGCCTGGGGACAGTGATCCTGCGTGACCGGATGCGTGTGACCATTCACCCAGTCACCTTTGCCAGCCGGGGGTGGGAGGAGAGATTAAGAGCAGAAAATATCGCTCCTGGAGGGCTTAGAGAGCTCTAATGGCATTAGGTGAGGAATTGGGGTTAGTCCTCCCCACCTTTGCCCACGCAGCAGTGGTTAAAGCGCTCCAGCACACGCGGAAGGAGTGGGGCCGTGGTCGGAAGGGAGGGGTAAGGAAAGGGAATCGTGTCTGAAACAGAAAATCCCAACACAAAATCCTCCCTGTGGGCCTGATGGCAAAGGGGAAGAGCAGAGCAGGGTCGTGCTGGGACAGGAGCTGGGACAGGGATGTTGGCCCCTCCTGGCCTGGCTCAGGGCTCCCTGTGGGCTCTGCTCCCCCCTTTCACCCCTTGTGCTGTTGGGGACAATGTTTGGGTGTCCCCTGGGGATCCTGGGCAGGGGAGGAGCCTTTCCGAGCAGCT
The DNA here is from genome assembly GCA_013398015.1 of Oreocharis arfaki. Taxonomy (NCBI): domain Eukaryota; kingdom Metazoa; phylum Chordata; class Aves; order Passeriformes; family Paramythiidae; genus Oreocharis; species Oreocharis arfaki. The sequence continues at coordinate 15,069 of VZRR01005047.1, read as the reverse complement.
CCCCCTGTCCCTCTGCAGGAGAGGATCTTCCTTCTCCTTCTCTGCCCCGGGAGGATGTCAGTGGAGCACGGAGAAGGTTTGAGTGGCACAGGGCAGCCTTGCTGCAGCCCAGCGGGGTTGGGAGGGGATGTGCGTGGGGGGACCCAGCCCAGCCCAGCCCAGCCCATCCCACACCTGGGGCCAAGGCAGCCTTGAGAGTTTCCAGCTGAGAAGGAGCTGCCCGGGGAGGAGCACGGAGGTTTCCCCTTTGATGTGCGGGGAAGAGCCTTTGGCTCCCTCTCAAAGCCGGGGCTCCCGGTCCTGGCAGCTGCCGTGGCTCTCCCTGCAAGCCCGGCCGGCCCCCGGCACGTGGAGCCTCCGTGGGCGAGTCCCAGTGGCTCTGGAGCTGAGGGTGAGCGGTGGCCCCGTGGCCAGCAGGGCAGTGGCCACACTCTGGCCCCAAGCTCAAGGGGCTGCGTCTCCCCAGGGGGGTCAGGGGCAGCTCCAGGGGCTGAAATAGAGAACAGCCGGGGGGGAAAAGGGTTCCTCATATTTCCAAGTCCCTTTTGTTCCTAAAATTGAATGCAGTTAAAGTAGAAAGCATCAATTCTGGGAGCAGGTTCCAAAAAACGTAAATGAGTTTTCATTGCAGATCAAAGAATCATGGAGTGCTTTGGGTGGGAAGGGACCTCAAAGCCCACCCAGTGCCACCCCTGCCATGGCAGGGACACCTTCCACTGTCCCAGGCTGCTCCAAGCTCCATCCAGCCTGGCCTTGGACACTGCCAGGGATCCAGGGGCAGCCACAGCTGCTCTGGGCACCCTGTGCCAGGGCCTGCCCACCCTCTCAGTCAAGGATTTCTTCCCAAAATCCAATCTAACCCTGCCTGTTTGCTCATGTGCTGTGAAGGAAGGACATAGGGAAGAGCAGGGCTGGAATTTTCTCTTCCTCTTTTCCAAGCTGCCTCTGAAGACTTTGAGAGTGGCAAAATGCAAATGGAAAGGGCAGGAAAATAAAATAATGCTTCTGTAAAAGCAGAGGAAAAATGCGGGGGGAAGGAGAGTTTTGGAAATGTGTCCCCTTGGCTGCCAGGCCGTGGTTACCATCAAGGTGCCCCTCAGGGAAGTTCATGTTAATGGGGTGGTTGAGTGGAACCAGGGAATTTTAAAATTTGAGGAGGTGGAGGGAGCAGATGAGGATGAACATGTGGTAGCTGATGGATGAAAGGTGTGTGAGACATCTAAGCTCTTCTCCAAGATCAGAATTTTCATCTCTTTCCTACTCAACCTCTATTCCTTCAAGGAGGATCGGGAGCTGCGGGAAGAACCCTTCTGGGAGCAGTGTGGATGCTGTGTTGGCAGTGCTGGGTTGGGCCAGGAGAGAGGGAGGCAGAGCTGAAAGGGCCCCCCAAAGTCAGCGCTGGCTTCCTGCGCTCAGGCTCTGAGCAGGCAGGGTGGTGATGGCTCCTCATGGGCCCCCATCCTCTGGGGTTTGTCTTCCTGGAGTCCGTGCATGTCCCAGGCCAGGCTGCAGCCCCCCATCCTCTGAGGATGGGCTTTAGGGACAGCAGGCACCTTCCCAGAGCAGAGGGACACTGCAGGCCAGCAGCAGTGGTGGAGAAATGGAGCAAATGGTGGGTTTTTGCCTCAATTTTCCACATGGAAAAGGAGGCTCTGCTCTGAGCAGTCTCTGGTGGGCTGAGGAGCTCCTGCCAGCCTGAGCTTTGAAGCAGTGGTCACATCCCTTCCAGGGCAGAGACTTCCCCTGTCCCTGCAGGCTGGTGGCATTTTGGGGCCCTGGGGATCCTGAGGGAGATCCTGGGTGCAGCCGGTGCTCCCCCTCCTGCACGAGCCCTGTCACCACTCAGACGGATCTGGCAGGAGCAGGGAGCAAGGAGAGAGACCAGGAAGCTGCAGGGTGGAGTGGCCCTTTGGATAAGGGAGCTGTGGAATGTGTCCATCCAGATCTCTGCCCGGCGTGTCCCCATGCTGGGAGCTGCTCCCACAAACTCCACGAGGAGCAAACTCCGTGGGAAAGGCAGGGCTGGAGGGATTTGCCTGTCCCGGGAGAGAAGGAAAGCAGGTCTGAGTTTGGGGGGAGCAGGACACTGCCAGCACATCCCTGAAATCCCCACCAGGCTGCATCCCTGCCTTTTGTTCCTGTCCTGGTGGGGCCCTTTGGTGTCACCCCAGCCCGAGCCCTCCTCCCCCTCCCAGGGGCAGTGAGGAGGGGGCTGCTCAGCCCCTGGAGTGGAGCTGGGCGAGTGCAAAGCTCTGATTTCATCCCTGCTGTTCCCTGCAGAGGCCCCAGAGCAGGAACAGCAGCCGGAGGGACGGGCACTGCTCCTCAGCCCAGTCCAGCCCAGTCTCGGGGTGGTGACCTTGTGGCTCACAGGGTGCACACCTCATCCAAAAGCATTTGAAGGGAAAAGCACTGATTTCTGTTCAGCTGTTGAGTTTGGGCTCATGGATGTTGTTTGGATGAACAAAGCTTGGGAGGCACCTTCAGCACAGGGCCCAGAGGGGCTGCCCTGGCACAGCACCTGGGGGAGGTGCTCCCCCCACGCAGGGCTCTCACAGGGCTGTGGGTGATGCCCCTCCTCTCATCAGGGGACAGTGTGAGGGGAATCTTCCCTCTGCCACAGCCTCGGCTCCACGAGGTGATGGGGAAAACCAGAGCTCTCTGCAGGACTGGCTGGGCAGGGAGCTCGGGGCTGTGCTGCACTGGATGGAATAACCTAAATTTGTCAAAAGAAGAAGAAAAGAATTAGAAAGTGTCCAAAGGAGGGACACGGAGCTGGGAAGGGGCTGAGGAGCGGCTCAGGGCACTTGGCTCGTTCAGCCGCAGCAGAGGAGACTGAGGGGAGGCTCCTCGGGGGCTGCAGCTCCTCCCGAGGGGAGGCGGAGGGGCAGGGGCTGAGCTCTGCTCTGGGCCAGGGACAGGAGCCCAGGGAACGGCTGGAGCTGGGTCAGGGCTTGGGCTGGAGCTCAGGGAAAGGTTCTTCCCCCCGAGGGTGCTGGGCACTGCCCAGGCTCCCCAGGGAATGGTCCCGGCCCCGAGGCTGCCAGAGCTCCAGGAGCGTTCGGACACCGCTGCCAGGGATGCCCAGGGTGGGATTGCTGGGCAGGGCCAGGGGCTGAACTGATGATCCCTGAGGGTCCCCTCCCACTCAGGATATTCCAGGATTCCGTGATTGTAAATCCCTGGATGGAAACACCATCAGTGCTCTGAATGAGAAGCATCCCAGGCTTTGAACCAGGTGAGCAGGTGCAGAACCATTGTCTGAGCCCTCCATCGCTCCCTCTTCCGAGTTTTCCAGCTTTGAGCCTTTGGTGCTGCTCCTGGAGGACAGGGAATGTCCTGGGTAGTTCTGAGCTTCCCAGCCTGGGGTGGGGAGGGGTGTCGGGAGCATCCCTGGCTGTCCTGGGGTGGTGCCAGGACACAGCGCGGTGACAAACTGGCTCGTCCCAGAGGGTGAGGAGGGTGAGAAGGGCTTTTCTGTCTGTTTGAAGTCACCAATTTCACAATTTTCCATTCATCTTCAGCAGGGACAGGCGGGGAGGGGGGTGGTTAAACAGCGAGGAAACTGATAAGCCATAACAGATTTCTTTCTAGTAATTATTTCAGTAATTAGCTGCCTTTCAGAGCAGTGTTCCTAATCGGGTGGGTATTGTCAGCGCCTGTAGATTGGGGTCTTCCTGGACAATGGGTTTAATCAGGGGCTTGTTGCTGCTCCTGGTTTTTTAACTTCTTTTATTCCTCCCCGTTTTTAATCCCTGACTGTGTTTTGCCTCCCCTTTTCCCTCAGGCCGGAATTCTAATGGAATTCTAATGGAATTAGCAGTGTGGGGCCAGGGGAGGTGCACGGTGGGTGGTGGCTGTGCTGGGGCCGGGGTGATGTGGGGGCACTGGTTTTGCCAGTGGGTGCTGGAAAAACTCGTAGGCAGCATTTAAATACTTTTTCTCGGGCTGTGAAGCGCAGGGCCAGGAGTTGGACTTCGATGATCCCTGTGGATCCCTTCCAGCTCGGGCTGTTCCATGATTCTGTGGTCTGGGAGAGAAATGGCAAAGCCGTGAGTTTATTTAAAAGCAGTTTGCTGCGGTGGAGGTGAGACACTGCCGTGATCCAGGGGGCCAAAGCCAATCCCTGACACTGCCAGAGCTGCTGGGAACATTTGGGAAAAGCAGTTTTTATTTTTCCACCTTGTCCCCAGCTCAGGGCAGCTGTGCCTTTGGGAGGAGTCGCACACACGGCGTGGGGGGTTCCTCTGGAAAAGCCCTGGGTGAAGGCAGGGCCTGGGGGAGGCTTCCCCGAGCCCCACACAGCCAGGTCCTGCAAGAGGGAACGTGCTGGGAGAGGAGAGGGGCTGGGAGAGGGCTCCTTAGGCAGGGCTGGAGGCAGCACGGGCAGGCGAGGGGCAGGAGAAGGAGCTGGCAGGGGGGAAGGCAGGAGGGGGATGCCAGAAAGAGCTGGAAGTGCTGGAAGCTCTCAGCCAGTGTCTGGGGGCACTGACTTGAGGTGCCTCCGCTGTGCTTCACCTCCTTTCCAAAGGAAACCCCCTCCCTCTTCAGGGGATTTATTCCCACTATCTTCTCCTCCTCCTCCTCCCACAAGATCCCCTCATGCCCATCTGCAGGATTTCAGTAATTCTGCTGGGAGCACAATGGAGTTTGGGGAGATTCCTGGAGGTTTTTTCCCTGGTTGCTGGGACTTGTCTCTGTCCTGGTCTGTGCCTCCTTCCTGGGGCTTTGCCACCTTTCCTGGTTGGTGCCCTGGGCCGTGGCTGCCAAGGGGTGATGGGGTGGGTCTGGGTTTGCCACCTGTGCCATGTCCCTGCCCACAGGAACAGCTCCTTCTGCTGGCAGGTGCAACCTTTCCTTGTGAACCTTTTCAATTTCAGCAGGCTTAGGTACACTGCAATCCACAAAAGTTCACCATTCTTTCTTCTATCTTGTTTTCATAGGCAATTATGCCTATGTAAAATTTCTCCTGCTGAGTTTTTTACTGTTTTTTTCCCTTGTTATGTGATGAGAGAGGGTGCAGGAGCTGGGGCTGGCCAGGGCTGTGCTCCCTTTCCCAATGTCCCCCATCCCATGGGGCACCTGCAGACCCCGGGGTGCAGCAGATGCTGAGTGAGGAATGAGAGACACCCAGAGAAGGTTGTGGGTTTGGAGCAGAGCTGGCACTGGGTTCGAAGAATCCTGGAATATCCTGAGCTGGAAAGGACCCACAGGGATCAGAGTCCAGCCCCTGGCCCTGCACAGACACCCCAACAATCCCACCCTGGGCATCCCTGGCAGCGCTGTCCAAACGCTCCTGGAGCTCTGGCAGCCTCGGGGCCGGGACCATTCCCTGGGGAGCCTGGGCAGTGCCCAGCACCCTCGGGGGGAAGAACCTTTCCCTGAGCTCCAGCCCAAGCCCTGACCCAGCTCCAGCCGTTCCCTGGGCTCCTGGCCCTGGCCCAGAGCAGAGCTCAGCCCCTGCCCCTCCGCCTCCCCTCGGGAGGAGCTGCAGCCCCCGAGGAGCCTCCCCTCAGTCTCCTCTGCTGCGGCTGAACGAGCCAAGTGCCCTGAGCCGCTCCTCAGCCCCTTCCCAGCTCCGTGTCCCTCCTTTGGACACTCTGCAACAGCTTTGGATCCTCTGATCCTGTGGTGCCCAAAGTGCCCCCAGCCTGGATCTGAGGCTGCCCCAGTGCAGAGCAGAGCGGGACAATCCCTCCCTGGCCTGGTGCCCCCCCAGGACACGGTGGCCCTTGGGGCTGCCAGGACACCCCGGGGACTCAGATCCAACTTGCCACCGACCAGGACCCCCAGCTCCTGCCCCCAGCGCTGCTCTCCAGCCGCTGGTTCCCAGTCTGTCCCTGCATCCACTGTCCCAGGGCAGGATCCAGCATTTGCCTCATTAAACATCACATGGTTGGGGATTGCCCATTGTTCCCTCACCCTCCCACACACATCCAGGGGCCCCCTGGTTCAGCCCAAGTTCTCAGGTGATGGCAGAAGCTGCTGGATGGGGTTTGGAGCACCCTGGGACAGTGGAAGGTCTCCCTGCCCATGGCAGGGGTGGCACTGGATGAGGTTTAGGGTCCCTTCCAACCCAAACCATCCTGTGACCCCGTGATTCCCCACGGCAGTCACACATGGGAGCAGCAGTGTGTTATCAGATGGGAGACCTGGCTGCTGCTGTCCAGCCAAACCCCCGTGGTATTACCCTGCCTCTCCTCTGCTTTAGGAGCAATCAGGACCTGCCCGATGCCACAACCTGCCGGGTCCTTTGTGCCCGTGGCTGGTGCTGCACAGATCGAGCTCTTAAGCTCTTTTAGAAATTAGGTCATTTAGGAGCTCCATCCCCTGACATTGTGACCTTTGTTTACTTAACATTTAAGCCTCTGAAGGGAAGTGGCAGCAGCACCCGGAGCCTCCGGCTGTCACTGGAGGGGAGGGAGGGGGAGGCTGCTCCAGGAACGGGGTCTGAGGCTTGGGGGTTGTACTGGGGGAATCCACTCTAAAATTTTTGGGTTGAGTTCAAACCTGGTACCTCCATGGTAAGGTTGCAAAATGAGCAGCCTCCTCTCTCTTCCCATCTGGCACAGGGTGCCCAGAGCAGCTGTGGCTGCCCCTGGAAGTGTCCAAGGCCAGGCTGGACAGGGCTTGGAGCAGCCTGGGACACTGGAAGGTGTCCCTGCCATGGCAGGGGTGGCACTAGATGGGCTTTAAGGTCACTTCCCGCCCAAAGCATTCTGGCATTCTCTGATCCCTTGGCCCTGTGCTTCAGGGGGGCTGGTTTGAGGAATTTTGTTTCCCCTCCCCTCTACATCTGCTCCCCAAAACCTCTTAGTGGTGTGGGGAGGCTCCTGCCAGCCCCAGTGTCGCCCCCGTGCATTAACCTGCATCTTAGCAGCCTCAGGGCTGGCTTTAGGCTAAGCAGATTGGCAAAATCCTGCCCCTCTCAATTTTGCTCACTAAGCCAGACCGGAGGCAGGATGTGATCTGTGATGCCCTTTTCGGGAAGGGTTTGGGGGTGGGGGCTGCTGGAGTGCCTGTTCCCCACTAGAAGAGTCTGGTTTTGTTTTAGGAGGATGGAGAGAATCCCAAAGGACACTGTTGTGCCTCCAGCTGCTCCGGGCACGGCACAGAACCATTCCCCTCCTCCCAGCCTTGTGTGCTTTGCTGTCCTGGCACCCCTGCGTGCTTCTGGCTGGGGTCACGCTGTGCCCAGGGTAGTGACCATGAGCCAGGATGTTTCGGAGAGGGAACATCCCACCAGGGCTCTGGGATCCGTTTTTTTGGCCCTTCAGAACTTTATTTTCAGCTGCATGTGGGCAGGGTGAGGTGGGTGTGAGAGAAGCCCTTGCTGATGCTAAGTGCCAGGACACAGGGAATGGCTTCCCACTGCCAGAGGGCAGGGCTGGATGGGATCTTGGGAAGGAATTGTTCCCTGGGAGGGTGGGCAGGCCCTGGCACAGGGTGCCCAGAGCAGCTGTGGCTGCCCCTGGATCCCTGGCAGTGCCCAAGGCCAGGCTGGACATTGGGGCTTGGAGCAGCCTGGGACAGTGGAAGGTGTCCCTGCCATGGCAGGGGTGGGGCTGGATGGGCTTTAAGGTCCCTTCCAACCCAAACCCTTCTGGGATTCTCTGAAGTTCCCAGGGGTACGTGGGCACCACTGGCATGGGGCTGTTCCCACACGGATCCCAGCTGGCAGCGATGCCCCGGCTGTGAGGAACCTGCAGGTTTTGGGAAGCTGAATCTCCCCCAGGAGAGGGGAAGAAGGTGCCCAGTGCCCTGTGTGGAGCAGAGCTCAGCTCTGCTGCGCTGGGATTGCATTTCCTGTTGTCTGGAAAGCGCTCCCAGAGTCTGCTCCCTCGGCCTGGCCTTTGGGCTGCTCCGGCCCTGCCGCTGCCAAGTCCAGCTGGCCGGGTCCCCGGTGTCTGCAGGGAGGTTTTGGCTCGGGGCTGACCCTGCCAGTTTCCATGGCCACGAGCACTTCCCTGCACCGCTGCAGCTCCAGGCATTTGGTGTTTATGGACCTGCTCTCCCTGAACTCGCAGCAGCTCCTGTTTTAGCAGGAGCTTCTCAGGGCTGTCCCTTCATGGAGGGCAGAGGTGCTGCCTCACGGGACCAGGATTTGTCCCTTGGCAGGATCCTCGTGCTTGGGGGCAAAAAAACCCCTGTCCACTTTCCTCTTACCCCAAACCTTGTTTTTTCTCTTGTCCTTCTGCAGGGAAGAGCAGTGAAAGAGCCTCATACTCCACGTTTGGAAGAGACACAGGGATGCCAGGACTAAACCAGGTAATGATAAAATGCAATGAGATTTTCTGCTTCATTTACTGGCTCCCGAAATTGAGCGTCTGGTACTGAAAAGCAGGCTGGATTTACATCTCATCTCTGTGCACGGGGTCCTGGGAAGGCTCTGCTCTGCTCCAAAACCTCTGTGGAGTTAGGGGTTTGTGCTGGTGTGTGTTTCTGGCTCCGAAGAGTTGTCAGAGGTTACAAAATCTTGGTTGTAGCCTCTCGCTTCTTTCCCAAACTTCTCCAGGGTCACTGGTTTTGTTGCCGTTACTCCTGGTCTGTGTTTGATCAGCCGTGACCCAGCCATACCACCTCGCTGGGGAGTTCCAGGGAGCCAGATCCAAGCAACACCTTCCCTGTGCCAGGCTGGCTGCGGGCAGGGGACCGTTCCAGGAGGCTCCTTCCCCCTCCCCTGCCTGCCTTGGGCTTTCCCTCTCTCCAGCAGCATCTCCCAGTTCCCTGGGCAGTGTCCCATGTCCCACCTCTAGGCAGGGAGGGTCTCTGGGGTGGTTCCTGTGCTGCTGCAGCATCAAGTGGCTGTCGGGTGCAGCTTTGGTTTCATGGTGGGGCTGTTGATGGGGAACCTGCAGCAGGAGCTCCCCGTGCAGCTCTGGGGCCCCGCGTCAGGAGCCCGTGGAGCTGCTGGAGCCAGGCCAGAGGAGGCCACGGAGCTGCTCCCAGGGCTGGAGCCCCTCTGCTCTGGAGCCAGGCTGGGAGAGCTGCGGGTGCTCACCTGGAGAAGAGAAGGCTCCAGGGAGAGCTCCGAGCCCCTTGCAGGGCCTAAAGGGGCTCCAGGAGAGCTGCAGAGGGACTGGGGACAAGGCCTGGAGGGACAGGACACAGGGAATGGCTTCCACTGCCAGAGGGCAGGGCTGGATGGGATATTGGGAAGGAATTGTTCCCTGGGAGGGTNTGGCAGGGGTGGCACTGGATGGGCTTTGAGGTCCCTCCCAACCCAAACCTTTCAGGGATTCCATGATCTCCACAATCTGGGAAGAAACTGGGCACACCAGAGCCATCTCTTGCAGACCCATTGGGTTACCCCACATGAACCCCAGGGCTGTGCTGGGGGGAACAGCTTTGCTTCCTGTGGGGAATACCACAGGCGTCAATCCAAGCTGGGATGCAGTGGAGCAGCCCTGAGATAACCTTCCCTGCTGCCACCAGCATCCAGAAATAGTTTTTCAGGAAGGAGCGAGCACCTCCCTTGGATGTGTGGCTCTCAGTGCCCCCTCAGTGCCCGGCATGGCCCTGGGGGAACAGCCCCAGCACTGGGGCCAAGGGAGGAGTTTTTGGCTGGACAGCTTTTATTTTATCCATGTACACACACACATATTACATGTTTTAATTTTACACAAATTTGTCATAATTTCCTCCTCTCTGAAGTGAGGATGTTTCCTTTGCTGGAGCAGCTGTGCTGGCTGTGCCAGAGTGGATTTCATTTACCACTGAAGCTGCTCAAAGAAAACCGGGCCCGGTGCCAAGTGTTGCTTTTGGATGTGATGGTTTTGCTGGGCTTTCGTGGAGGAGGGGGAATATAAGGTAACAGAAATGGGGGCAGCAAATGGCCGGGAGAGGCCCCGGGAGAGGCGGGCACAGGGCTCGGGATCGGGTGGCAAATCCCACTCGATGTGGAGAGGAGACAAAACCCCCTTGTGGGGGTGGGGGGAGGCCAGCGGAGCCGCCGTGGCCCCCAGAGCAGTTGTTGCTTCTGGCTCCAGTTTGGGGGAGTGAGGGGGGTTGACTTTTTTTTGTTTGTTTTTGAAACGATGAAGAATTGTCTGGTGGAGATGCCCTGGATGGGGATCAGGTTCTTCCCTAAAAATGCCCTGCTCTGGGGCAGAGCTGTGGCTTCCCCCTTGTTTAACCCTGAACCATCTCCTGGGGCATCCCCAGGAGAGGAAACAGGAAGAAAACCCCTTTCTTTGGGAAATTGCCTCAAAATCCGAGTGCCTGCCCTGCCTGCGGGAGGAGCAGGGCAGCAGCTCCCGGGATCCCTCCGGGTGCTTTCCTTGGCCGCGCACAGAGCGGGTCCGGAGCGAAGGAAACCTGAGCAGTGGAACAGATTGCAGGAATGTCACCAGCTGTGAACACACGAGCTCCTCTTTCCCTCCCTGACCCCTTTCTGGAGGAGACAGAGTTTGAAAGCAAAGGTTTTTCTTTCCAGTTTCTCAAAAGCCTGAAATCCTCCTTTATTTCCATGTGTTGCCCTCGGAAGATGGGTCAAAGCTGAGCTTTTGGGCCTTCAGGGCCCTTTGCCAGCGCTGTGCAATTCCATGTAAATCCACTGAACTTCCTCCGAGCTGAGAGGGGCAGTGCTGGAGGAGAGGCTCTGTCCCAGGAGGGAGCACCCTGGGCTCCAGCTCCCCCGGCTCCGCTGCTTCCCAGCGTGCCCAAGGTCAGCCGGGATAAACACGAGGGAGGAGTTTCCTGGCTTCAGAAAGAGGGATTTGGCTTTTCCCTGATAAAACTCAGGAGAAAACCACCCTGAGCAGCAGCAGCACCATTCCAGGGCACTGGCCACGACATGGGCTGGTGACATGGGGCTCATCCTGCCCTCTTGGACATCAAGGTGACCGTGGGACCACGATGTCCCCCCCACGGCACCTGCAGGTTTGCATCCCTGGTTTGCAGAGGTTCCTCGCTGGGGTCCAGCAGGAAAGCACAAGCTGAAAGCCCCTTTTGTTCCCCCACACCTATTCCCCCACCTCCACCCCCGTATTTACGGATTTGCTTTCCCTCTTGGCCCCTTGGCTCGTGTTTATTTTTCCCCTCAGCTGAATTGGTGTGAAGGTGGCTCAAAGCAGCTCTGTTCTCTCCCAGCGAGTCGTTTTCCAGCGTAATTCCATGGAAGGGCTTTTCTCTCTCCTTGTTTGCAGCCTGGTTTCCTGCCCAGCGAGATGGGAATCACCAGCCCGAGCACGCTTTCCCCCACCGGGGGCAAAGGGGGGTCTCAGTATTTTTCTTACCCCAACAATCCTCGCAGGAGAGGTGCTGAGAGCAGCATAGGTGAGTGACTGCAGGTGCCCCGGGGGTTGTCACCTGGGCAGGTGCCCTGGTCAGATCTGCCTTTGGGAATGAGGAACTGATGCTGGGAATGAGGAGGCTGATGTTGGGAACGAGGGGCTGATGTTGCCATGGGTGTACCCAGCATGAATTTGGCATTTGCTCTTTTTTGGGCAGGGAATGCACATAAATATCTCTTACCTATATGGAGATACCCAACTTCAGGAAAGGGGTGCTCAGACTCAGGCGCAGTTTCTCTCTTTCTGGAAAATGCCAGATTAGCTGAAAGTAGCAAGGCTTGAGGTTCTTCTAAAAACCCCTCCAGGCACACTGCACATCACTCGTCCTTCCTGGAAAACCTCAGGCTGCCTCAGAGGCTGTTTCTGTGGCCGGTGGCCCTCCTGGAGCTGCAGCAGGCAGCACTGGCAGGAGCAGGGCGTAGGAGGCAGCGGGAGGTCCGGGCGCTGTGCCCTGGGACTCGGGGAATGTTTGCTCCAGGAGCTCTCCCTGCCCGCTCCGGGGTTCCCAAGCAGGACTTGCCTATGTCTGGATGGACGTGGGAATAAGTTTTACCACAGGCTGGGGTCAGGTGTGATTTTAGCTTCGGGGGGAACACAAGCTCCAGTTCCCCAGAACTTGTGCTTCTCGTCACAGTTCCCCCTGCAGCCTCCAGAGCCACTTTCCTGCTGCTATTTCAGGCTTTCCCCAACAAACGAAACCAGAAGTGACCCAGTGATGGGTGCATTTTTCAGAAAAAGGCACCTACTGTGGTGCTGCCACTTCAGCCTGGAAAATGATTCTTTGGCATTCTGTGGGATCAATTCCTGCTCTGGAGGTACATCCCGGCAGAGTCCCTGGCTTGGCAGGTTGCTGTGTCAGCACCCTGCACCCCCCAGCCAGGGCTTTCCTTAATTATGAAAAATAATAAAATATAATGATGGCAAATAATAAAAAATAATTATAAAAATAATAAAAATGGTTATAAAAATAATAATTAGGAAAATTTGAACTTTAAAAAAATTACGCCAGTGCTTCCCCTTGAGCCACTCCTGGATATTTCCCCACCACCTCCCTGAATTGTGCCCTTCTCCCAGGACACTGTGTCCCCCTCCAGAGCTGGAACAGGGGGGATGGGCTGGGGTCTGTCCCTGGGAAGCACATCCCTGCCTCCCGCAACAGTGAAGCTTTCCCAAGTATATCCCTGTGCAGGGAGCAAATGAAAATACAGCCCAGCCCTGCATGTGTTCCCTTTCTGCATCCTCTCTCTGCAAATCCACTTCAAGTTAAAGTGTTTCCAAAAAAAAACCCAATGAGGGGTTATAGCATTAAATGTTATTACATTTATGGGTTCAGTCTCTCCCAACAAGCCCTTGCTGTCCTGGGATCTCTGTGAAACCCGCCCCCAGAGGGTGCAGACAAGATTTGGAGGGGCTCATCCTTGGACTTTTTCACTGTTGATGCTTCCTTGGCCTCGGGACATTTAGGATCTCAGCCCTGCCTGTACCCGCAGTTTCCAACCCCGGAGACTTTTTGCTGCAGCTCGTTTCCCCTCCCTGTAACCCCCCTGAAAACTGCTCTCTTCTCTAACACAGATGGACAGCCCAAGAAGGTTCGGAAGGTGCCTCCTGGACTCCCCTCCTCGGTGAGTGGCAGCAGTGCGTTCCCCATTTCCCCATCCCCTGAGATCCATCCCCGCTCCCCGTGCCACAGAGCCGCAACCCCAAACGGCGAGGGCTGGGCTTTCAGCGGGATGGGGAAAGGCTTCCCGTGTGGGAGAACGGGGAAGCTTTGGGAGAGCTCGGTGGGGAAGGAACGGGGGCCGTGGCCTCCTGCCCCGCAGCCTGGGCTGGCTTTGACGTCATGTCGCGAGTGAAAGGCGACACCGGGGCTCGGGTGTCACCGCGGCGGGGGAGGCAGCGCACTTGCGCTGGGGGAGGCAGCTGAGCCCGCTCCAGGTGTGCGCTGCTCTGGGGGAAAGCTGAGCAGCCTGCAGGAACACGGCATCCCTGCAGGAACACGGCATCCCTGCAGGAACATGCCATCCCTGCAGGAACACGGCATCCCTGCAGGAACACGGCATCCCTGCAGGAACACGGCATCCCTGCAGGAACATGGCATCCCTGCAGGAACACGGCATCCCTGCAGGAATATGCCATCCCTGCAGGAACACGGCATCCCTGCAGGAATACGCCGTGCCCACTGCCGTGGCTGTTCTGGGGAATAAACTGACCAATGTCTTTGTGGCTGCAAGTCATGAGATCTCCAGGAAAGCTAACTGGGGCGGGCTGCAGGGTTCCTGCAGGAGCACGGGAGCTGTCTGGCGGCCGGGGCTGCATTCCTGGCTGGAATGTTTGAGTGCTTGGAGGGGGACGGCTCTGTCCCATTGGGCTCTGTCCCACTGGGCTCTGTCCCCAGGCTCTGTCCCCAGACCAGGCTCTGCTGGACACGTGCCCTCACTCCCTGCCAAAGCTGCTGTGACACTCCCCCATTCCCAGGGAACACCCCATCCATGGGGGAAATCCCGTGCTGTGGCATTCCCTGACCACTCGAGCAGAGCTGTAACCTCCAGCACAGGCTCTGCCTTTGGAATTGGACCCCGAGGTGCTGGGTTTGGGGCACAGAGGGAGAGGAGGGTACCGAGGGCTTGCCAGGTTGGGCTCGCAGACCTGGGGGTGTTGGAAGGTCCGTGTGGATCCACATGAGGCAGAAACCAGCTCCAGCTGCTCCTAGAGTCTGTGTTTTTACAGGGAAAACCTGCTCGAGTCACGATCTGTGTCGCTGCCTCGAGTTTCTGTGTGAAATTTGGAGTGTTAAACCCCAGTCGACATGTGGGGAAAACATCGCCCTCGACAAATGGCCTTTATTGGCCTCGGATTTCAAAGTGCTGGGGCTTGGCCCGTCCTGCTGGCAGAGCCCTGGAGGGCCCTGATTCCCACAGGAGGAGCTGCTTGGCATTTGCCACAGCTCAGCCCCGTCCCCGTGTCTGGGTGACACCTGCACAGCCTTTCATAGGATCATGGAATGGTTTGGGTTGGAAGGGACCTCAAAGCCCATCCAGTGCCACCCTTGCCATGGGCAGGGACACCTTCCACTGTCCCAGGCTGCTCCAAGCCCCATCTAACCTGGCCTTGGGCACTGCCAGGGATCCAGGGGCAGCCCCAGCTGCTCTGGGCACCCTGTGCCAGGGCCTCCCCCCCCTCCCAGGGAGGAATTTTCCCCCAACATCCAACCTAAATCTCCCTCTCTGCCCTGGCTGTTGCCTTGGCTGCCCCTTGATGCCAAAGCTCCAATTTTCAGAGCACGGGCAGGTTGTGCCTCTTTCCCTCACCCTCCCTGTGCTGGGAGCTCCGGCTTCCTGGTTTGTTTTTGAACTTCCACACCTGGGGAGACAGATCTGCCGAGGCGGCAGGAGAAGTGTGAAGCAGAAGGAGTGGCCTCAAAGGCAGTGGATCAAAGGCTCTTTCTTGTCTGACTCGCCCATGCAGGAGCCCGCCTCGTGTTATCGCTGGACCCCGTGCAAAATAAATAGGTTAATCAGCATCTTATTAAAATGAAGTGCTTTAATCTGTAATTCCCGAGCTGCTTTGAAAACTCGCCGAGGTCAGCGGCTGCAGGAGCTGAGGGTGGGTGGGTGAGCAGGGAGTGATGCCAAAGGCACCGAGAGGCACCGGCAGCATGAGGGGGTTCAGGGGCTGTGAGGAGTGATGCCAGGCAGGGACAGGCACAGAGGTGCCTGTGCTGGGAACCCAGGGCCTTTGGGCTCAGGGCTTTTGTCCTGAGGAGGCCACGGAGCTG
>VZRR01005046.1:50028-118841 GCA_013398015.1 Oreocharis arfaki | reverse complement strand
TGGTACAGAATAGGGTCTACATCTCAAGATTACATTGTCTTCTAAATCTTAGCTGAGCCCACAATTCTATCTTAGCATTCATGTCTTAGGAGACCCATCATAAATGACTTCTTTGTATTTTCAAGTGGAGAATGACCAATGGTTACTCCAACCACATAACAGAGACCAGTACTGGGGATGTAGACACTATTCTGTACCATACCGGTCCTAGGTGGGTGAGCAAAATAAAAGATGCAAAAGATGCATTTTTCAATTTATTTTGGTTTTGGGGGGTTTTTTGTTTGTTGTTTTTTTTTGAGATTGGCAAGTTTGCAAGTGAAAGAAAGGAAGTGCCAGAACTTCACAGAGCTGTCAGAGTTGTAAGCTGCTAAGAAAAAAAAAAGTAAGCTGATTTTTTTGTCTTTTCCGGATCCTGTTCCAAGCTTGGTAGATATTTTGCAGTAGCCTACGCTGGCCCATCTGGGGGCTATGATGATGAACAGTGCCATACTGCTCTCAGCCCTGAAGCTTTGGCAGTCATTGCTTCATCCGCTGCTCGTGTTTGGAGGAAGGACAGACGCCCTCAGCTCATACATGTGGGTTTTGATGTTCTTCCCAACCACCCTGTTCCAACATCTCCTGTTGACAGCGCAAGGGTGGATTGTACTAAAGAGCCCTGCTGTGTTTTTTCTGGCAAGTAGATTAATCTTTCAGCCACCCACACAGCCTGCTGAACACTGTCATGAGTTACTGGGATCTGGTAGCCTGATACCAACACCTGATATCTGACAAACTGTGCACTTCGGGTTATTGTGTTTCCTCAGGTAGGAGGCTGGAAAAACAGCCAGTGTAGGTAAGGTTTGGAGCACGCAGTGGTTATTTCAGGTATGAAGCAAAGGCTCCCTTTAGCCCAAGGTTACATCCCCTCATTCACCTGCCTGCTGGAACACCCTTTCCAGCAGTTAAAGGATAGATTCCCTCTGCCTTAAAGTTCCCCATTCCTGGCACTCTTCAGGAGCCTTCCCAGACAGAGGCTGCATCAGTAAGAGGCAGATGGTCTGGCTATAAGCCAGAAGGGTCACTGAAGTAATTCTTTCTCAGTGCAGGTGTTTTTGTGGGACTATTCTACATTGCCAGAGTGAAAGAGAAGCTGAAGACCCATTTCTGACTCAGACAAGATGCTGAATGCTTCTGTCTTTCAAACAGAACTGTGACAGTGGCATTAGCTGCTCGACTGCATTTTGCCTCATTTTGTCTGCAGTGTGCTTATTTATAAATTGCAGCTTGTCTGGTTTGAGAAATCACCTTAGTAATGCCCTGGCCTGCTCGGCAGGTTTAGCGGAAGGTAGCTTGATTCACTCCGGGCAATACATGGGAGAATGCACAAAATTCTCAGGGAGTTTTACAGTAAATCTTTACTTGCAAATTTTAGAACTTTCAGGTAGAATAATGTACTTGGCAAATTTTAAAGCAACATCCAGACAACATAATGCACTTCACACATTTAGCAAACTTCAACTTTGTGAACTGTAACTTATCCAGACATAAGGCACTTACTAAGGCATTGACTGGAATTTTTTAGTCTGGTTTACAATATGTTTTGAGAAGAGAGAGAAAAAAGTATGTTATCACCACTCTAGGATCCAGTGGAGCATGCCAACTGAGCACATGTGTTGCTGTCCTTTTTTCTGCTCTGGTCTGCTGGACCCTCCCCCAGGCCTGTGCTTTAGTGTTTCCCAGGCCTGGCTGGCACCCTTTTGGGGCTCACCACAGGCCATGAGGTCAGACTGTCGGTTTTGGCCAGACCAGAGGCTGACTAAGGCTCAGCAGGGTCGGGGTGTGGAGCAGCGCATCGTTCCACATACACAGAACTCACTCTGTCCCCCCAGCACTTCCCACCTGGTTCTTTTGAGCCAGTCAATCATTCCTCTGGTCTCCTACAACCTTCACAACTGTAGCCAAAAGGCTTTTTTTTACTGAAAGGTTTGCTTACATATCTGGACTTCTGTAAAGCCTTTGACATGATCCCTTACAACATCTAGACTAGGAAGAGATGGATTTGATGCGGGGAGTGCTAGGTGAAGAGGCAATGTGTTGGACCATTGCATCCAGAGTCCTGACGGACATCAGTGACCAGTGGTGACCCTCAGTGGTCCATATGGGAACCAGTGCTATTTATTATCTTCATTAATGATATAGACAATAGGATTGAATGCAGTCTCAGCAAATTTGCAGATGACTCCAAGCTGAGTGGTGCTGTTGACACACCTGGAGGGTGGGATGGCATCCAGAGGGACCTGGACATGCCCGAGAAGGGGGCCCAAGGAAATCTCATGCAATTGAACAAGCGCAAGTGCAAGGTGCTGCACTTGGGTCAGCACAACCCCCAGGTATCAACACACAGGCCAGGTACAGACCAAAAGCAGCCCTGCCAAGAGGGACTTGGGGGTGCTGCTGGGGGAGAGGCTGGACATGACCCAGCCATGGGCACTGACAGCCCAGAAAGCCAAACATGTCCTGGGCTGCATCCAAAGCACCATGGTCAGCAGGGCCAGGGAGGGGATTCTGCCCCTCTGCTCTGCTGTGCTCTGGTGAGACCCCACCTGGAACACTGCATCCAGCTCTGGGGTCCCAGCACAGGAAGAACATGAACCTGTTAGAGGAGGGCCACCAAGATGAGTAGAGGGAGGTAGCAACTCTCATACAAGGAATGGCTGAGAGAATTGGGGTTGTTCAGCCTGGAGAAGAGAAGGCTTTGGGGTGATCTAGCTGCGGCCTTCCAGTACCTGAAGGAAGCCTACAAGAAAAATGGAGAGTGACTTCTTACAAGTGCATGTAGTGATAGGAAAAAGGGGAATGGCTTCAAATTGAGAGTAGGTTTAGATTAGATATTAGGAAAAATGCTTTACTGTGAGGGTGGTGGGGCACTGGAACAGGTTGCCCAGAGAATTTGTGGATGCTCCATCCCTGGAAGTGTTCAAGACCAGTTTGGATGTGACTCTGAGCAACCTGGTCCAGTGGAAGGTGTCCCTGCCCAGGGCAGAGGGGTTGGAACCAGGTGGTCTTTAAGGTCCCTTCCAACCCAAACCATTCTACAAGTCTCAGAAATGTACACAGGGTACATGAATGTGCATATAAGGCTATATACCTTGGAGAAACTCCAGTTGTTGCTGAGTGGTTTTCCATCTCCATGGATTTTCTGCGTACCTCTGCATTCCTTGAACTAACATGTAAATGTGTTCCTAAATTCCATGTCACTTGGTATGTTCCTCAGTTAGGAGTTTTAACTAATTTTAATAATTTTAATCAAATCCAATTAATAGAATTGCTGAACATCATAACTGACTGCAGTTAACAGTTGTGTTGTAAATGTGGTGATAACTACATAGAATTAAGTAGTCCCAAAAAAGCAAGCTTAGGTATTTTTAATTGGACACTAAATATTCGTGACCATGTTTTTGTTGTGATTTCATATGTGGCTTCACTTCTGTCAGGTAGGTCAAAAACATCTTCCTTTCCACCAATGTGCTCTGCAGTGTCAACCCTTCCCTACAAGGTTTTTTGGCCCCATGTGCAGTCTGTCTCACTGGCCACTTTCGAACTTTGGGAACCTTTGTCTCTCTGAGGCTTACACTCTTTTGTATTGCTCCGCATTTGTGGCATGGGCACAGCTGACCTCAGGTGTCTAATCCCATTTCTCCCAGGGACCAGTCTCACCCAGTTTTGCCCAGGCACACAGCTAAACTGCACACCAGATTTGTCATGTGCGTTAGTTTGTGCAAAACTTTATTTTGAAAAGCAGTACTCTGTAATGCTCGACAGAGTCCCAGGTGTCCAGCAGTAAATCCACAAAAGCCCAAGCAGCAACTCTCTGTTATGTATATGCAATCAATTCTTTACAGATGGTACTACGGACTCTGCTGTTGATTATGACTATGATTATTGTGTTGCTTTTACAAATTTTCATACATTACTTTTACTGCATGTAAACTACTAATGCAAGTTCCCCACATTAGGAGCACTGTTGTCTTTTCAAGTTACGTAGCTGTTACGTTAGCTGTTGTTCTTAAGTCTGACCTTGCTTCAGCTGGAGAGCTATAATAATTAGCATAATTTAATATTTGTTTTCTATATAGAGAAAGATATGTTCCATAAATTCTAAGTATTTTTGTACTGTAGAGCTGTGACTAGATCTACATGGCTAGAGCCTACATGTGGCACACTGACGATACAGTACTGACTGCACCAGAAAGCTTTGTGAGGAATGAATCATTTGGTCTGCAGAGCAGAGCATGACTGCTGTGTCGTAAATCAAGCCTTTGTTTCTAAACAAGAAGAAAAAATGTTGCCTAACTGCCCATTAAGTCAGCTTCAGTTTTTCAGTTCTCTAACCTGTTAATTCTTCTCTCTTGAATAATAATAATAGTTTAAGTAATGCTTTGAGTACAATATTGTGTATGTTTGTATGCCATTGGATACATTTGTGCAGCGTTTTGCTTTTTTTGGGCAGAACATGCCAAGAAAATGTCTCATGTTCTTTGTATCTGCTGCCTATAATTCACTTTACTCTTCCTCTAATGCGTTTGCTTTATTTGGGCCATGGAATCATAGAATTATTGAAGCTGGAAAAGACCTTGAGTCCAACCTTTGACGGAACACCCTGACTGGCTTGTCAACTAGACGGTGCCACAGTGTCACATCCAGTCGTTTCTTGAACACTTCCAGAGATAGCGACTCCACGACCTCCCTGGGCAGCCCAGTTTGATGTTTTACAACTCTTTGAGAGAAAAAACTCTTCCTGATATCCAGCCTGGCATGGCTTGAGGCTATGTCCTCTTGTCCTGTTGAAAGACTTCAAACCTCAGAATGAGTTAGCAAAATTATTAATATTCTTATTTCTGAAAGGAAGTTGATGTTCTAAATACCTAAACTGAGATATTTAGGATTTTCCTTAAAAAGAAATGCTAAAATAAGAGTTTTTTTAAAAGTTTAGATAACTCTAAGTGAATTTGAAGGAAATTGGATTGGATTGCTAAAGAAAAAAAAATCTTTCTTAAAGCACCCTCCAAATCTCAACCTTGATTTCTAGTAGGGAAAGAAGAAAACCAAACCAAAAACTATTGGCAAGGCTTTTTTAAAAAAATTCATTTCACCTTTACGATGCTGTATGGTTTAGGATAAAATATTAAGTTCATAATTTAAAGCTCTAGAATATTGTAAATTCAGCATTTTCAGACTATGAGTTTGCTTCATTCATAAGGAAACAGAAGGACAAAGGGAATAAAGGGGAAACACCTTGGCAAATGCTTTGGCTTGGCTTTATATTTTGTCTTTTTGTGAATCAATTTAATTCCCTTCAATCCTCCCTTCCAAATGAACAAATAACTCCCACTCCTTACATGGGATTTTTTATCTTCAAAAAAGATACAAATGCAGAAAGAATTCTAAACCTGATAGTATTTTTGTAAAAGTAGATTCTATATCTGTGGTTCTAATTATTAGGAGCTATTGAATTATAGAACAATGTATTTATTAAAATATTATAACACAGTAAAGGTGTGTATATAAATTCACAAGTATGTTGTTAAATATAATGTAACGCATAATAGAATTAATTATTATCCCAAATAACAAATTAGGGAAACCACTTCATGCATCATCGTTTCATAGACCAGCACTTGCCTGCCTAATCTCAGTTCTGCAGTCCTTGTGTAAATATCAGCCTTACAGCACCTGCTTAAAGAGCAAGCTCACTGCCCTGCCATCCCAAAGCGCCAGTGCTGGGAGAAGGGATTTCAGCAGGGAGAAATACATGCCAGCGTGGGAGCAGAAGCAGCACATGCAAGGTATCACTACGTGCTCGCTGGAGTGGTGCCAGATTTGCTTGAGGAAAGAGGCAAAACGAGCGTGTGTTTCTATTACACACTTCCAAGGGGAGGTCTGTGAGGAGGTGGCGGAGTCAGCTCGGCCCCTGGGGAACACGAGTTACTCTTCTATGCACATGTTTATTGTTGTGTCTTGAAGAGCATCAGTGGTCTCACATCTGAGAGATCTGATCCAGTGGGGAAGGCGGCTGGTGACAAAATTTAAAGGAATAGACAGCTGTACCATCACAAGTAAACCTACAAATGGTGGCAAGACAAGGCTGCTTGAGGATGGTGCTGGGAAGGGCCCTAGCAGTGTTTAATCATTCAGACTGTTATCTGGTGACCTCCACGTGTGCTGCTTTGTGTGTTTGCTTTGGTCTCTGTGCTCCATGGCTGGAGCTCATGCTGAATTCTGCCTCCGCTCCTGATGCCTGCAAGGACTGCAGTGCCAGCTTTGCTCTTCTCACAATTGCAATTGCTCGTTGTTCTCTCGCCGCTTACAAGTTTCAACTCTCTCCTGTGATTTTAAGCTCAGAGGTTTTTGCTAACCTATCAGTCTGCAAACAAAGAGGCCATTTGGATGCCTGTTTTATGCCCTTTCATGAGTGCAACAGCGAGTTTTTTGAAGCCCCATTAGTTATATTTGTAGGACCTTGCGTTCTTGGTCTCAGTCAGCAGAAGAAGGGCAGCTTGGTCTTTTTTCTAAACTGTCTTATAAAGTTGCAGAAAAAACTCCTTGTTATAATGAGTTATCAAATTTCAACAATCAACCTATAAAATGTACATAAGTAAGCTCCAAACTTGCAATAATTTATAACATTAAAAATAAACCAAAAATACTTAGTGGTGCTGCATGGCAGGTAATAAGCTACATTGATTAGAATCATGTAGTGGTTACCACAATACGGGTAAGCAGATAACTGAAGTCAGACTCTTCCTAGAGAGATAAGAGGCTGAAGACATTAATTTCTTTGAGAAACTTCTATCAGTATATTTTTTTAACCTCTTGGTATATGGAAATGGGAAACAGTCTTCTGTTTCAGTAAAAAAAAGAAAGGAATTAAAAGCTCAATGGCTGTTTTCAGGCTTTTTATTGGGTCAGGAAAATACAGATTGATTATACCATGTGCTGGCACCTTGTAATCTTCCGGAACTGGTAACTGAAGAAAGTGAGCTCTTTTCTTCTTTTACTGTTCAAAGATTGCCCTCAAAAACATTCCAGTGATGTTTACCTTTGATATTCCTGTTAAACACTACCAGAGATCCCCTGTGAAGCGAGAAGCAGATACAGATGGCTGCAAACAACTGCAGGTGTCTGGTAGTCAGCTCTTGACTTCAGATGAAAGTTTTTAGAGCAGGAATGAAATGTCACCAGTATGCTGAAATACTGATGTGGTGAATCCATAGGTTTAAATGAGTGCGTTTTGTGAGGTTTTGGATTTAGTAGAAGAATTAGTATCTTATGGCAACTTTGAGTTCACGAAAGTGTAGTGTTTTATTCTTTGTTACTTTTGCATAAATATGCTTTTAGACCTGATTCTGGTGTGAAGTACAACAGCTTCCATTTGCAGATCCTAGACATGGGTGACAGTGGCAGCAACTTTGTCCTTTCATTTTACTCCTTGTCAAGAGCCTCAAGAGCTGGTTAGAGAAGCATTTTGTGCTTGGATACAGGTCTGGCTCCTAGGTATTTTTCGTTGGGCTTTTCTAACCTTTGCCAAGATCTGGAAGGTTGCTTGATCAGTGATATTAAAATACTGTCAGAAGTAAATAAATTAACTTGCAGCTTCTTAGTAGGTTTAAAAACAGGGAGGACAGCCTCACTTGCACAAGGTGATGTACAAGAAAGAGGCGAAGAATTTTGCGCGGTCTGTCTGGTCCTTCATCCTTCCCATGGATAAAGAAGTATGCCAGCTTTTTGTTCAGTTGTTAGCCATGTAATTTGGTGTGTGTGGCCAGACCGGGGAGAAAGCAGCGTGAAAGCACAGAAACTGGGCTTTAAAACAGCAGTTTGCCACTTCAGGCAATTCTTGAGGTAATCTCCTGGTCCGTGCTGCTGAATCTGGGTCCCCCTGATAAATGGTATATTTATTTTATGTGTGGGCAAAGTGCATAAGTGAACAATAAATGACACGACAGATGTCTCGCTAAAATGGCAACAACTCTGATACAAACACAAAGCACGGGACACCTTTCTGTCCTTGCATAGACCCCCCAGTCCAGGCACAGGCAGCTGCTGGCCCAGGGCCCCGGTACCCAGCTGATGAAGAGGCAGTAAAGCGCTGCTGAGCGTGAGGGAATGCCTCTGCTGAGATGGCTCCACCAGTCAGTGGCTTTTATCCTCCCCACAAAATGCTCTGTTAAGTTTATGAAAGATTAAAAGGAGCAGCAGCACTGTGCTGCACAAAGATTTGCTTCCTTGTCAGCCAAATATGTTGTCTCCACCTGACTGACCATGGTACTTCTGCTCTTTTTCTTACAACTTGTGCCTAATTTATTCTTGTCCCTTTTTCTGATGAGGGAATGCCGATGTGCTATACATACTGCCTCATTCATTAAGTTTTCATACAATTTAGTCTTATTTGACATGGACTTCTCTCAAAAAATAATTTGTATTCTTGTTTTTCTTCTGTCTCCTACAAGCTGCACTTATATTTTGCATCTCCCCTGGGATTCCAGTGTCATAACATTCAACTTTTCTTTTTTTTTTAAATTTAGGAAGAGACAAGTAACAATCCTTCATTTGCCTTGAAAAATATTCCTTATTTTCTAAATATTTAAAGAACTAATATTTATCAACAGTCATTAATTCTGCCGTACAAGCTTATTCATTAGTATGTTCTATTTTCAATGTGTACATCTGTTCCGTGCCTGGGGAGATGGGTTGATCTAAACTCAAATTATTTTCTAATGGAGGCAACTCTGGGACTGACAGTGAAACTTGGGTTCTTCCCAGTGCTTTGGAGTGTAAATAAACGCTGTGCCTCACAGCAGACTTCACAGTAAATAGCAAGGCCAATAGAAATACACATCTGTTTACAAAGGGGATATTTTCTCTTTGTTTTGTATGCAACACATCTAGAGGAGGAATGCAAAACTGGTTCATGGTATGAAATGAAATATTTTCACTATGTTAGTTATTTGTTGTTTTGCTTCACGTGAAAACACTTTGAAAGAGGGTGTAATAAAGTAGTGCCTGAGGCAAGCCTAACGCACTGCTTTTCCCTCTACTGCCTCTATTTTTGCTCAGCTATTGCTTAATGGATTAGCACCACACATAATATGCTGACTTTTTAATATTCTAACAAATTGTAGGTTAATACATGCTACAATGATGTGACGCTTCTAACTCTGGCACTTTGTGATCACAGAATCATAGAATGGTTTGGGTGGAAAGGGACCTTAAGGATCATTTAGTTCCAATTGCCCAGCCATGGGCAGGGACACCTTCCACAAGAGCAGGTTGCTTATAGTCCTGTCCAACCTGGCCTTGATAATTATATCAGATATTATTATATCAGACAACAGATTAGTAGGGAAGAATATTTTGCTTTAGGAAAAAGAATTTTCTCTATAAATTCTAATGTCTTCCAGGGAGACATTAGAATAGAGAAAATTCTATGTGTATAATATATGTAGAAAATAATACGGACTATGTATAACATATATATTTTTTCTCTGCAAATACTGATGTATGTTAAAGAACTACTACAACTTCACATCTTAATATTTCACATACTATTACAGATCTATTCATAAAGCCATTTACAATGAGTTCTTTACACATTGTTTTCAAATCTGGAGGACATAAAGGGCAGCCTCAGGTTACATACGCTATTTAGGACACAGGCTCAGCTCTAGTCGTCTCGGACAATTGTCAAGATGACGTATCATAGACCTGTTCACCAAAGGCACTAGTCAGCATTGCTTTCTGCAAATACTTTCCTGATCACCTACACTATTACTGTGTGTCATAAAAGATGTGTGTGTATGTATATAAATATGTATACACATCTGTTTAGGTTCATCTGTCCGTCAAAGCTCTTTTTCTTTTGTAATACACGAAAACCTTTTCTGACAAGGTTCATAAACTTCATTCAAAAATCAAGTAGTCAGTACCTAATCAGATTTTACCCCCTTTTTCTCAAAAGTAACAGATGTTTTTTTGCTCTTTGCATCTTCTTCCTACATCTATGTCTGTTTTCAGTTATGAACAGTTGAATATAGCAACAGTGTCATGCCAGTTATTGTCATAATGAAAAATAAGACACAATATAGAAACGTTTTCCCTCACAATATAAACTATGTTTTCATTGCTAGCAAAAGGATCATGATAATTAAAACTTTCAAGTTATTTGCAGTTTCTTGTAGTTAAATGTGAACTCTGCTGGGCTCCAAGTTGTCAGGTAGCAACTGAGGATGCTGGAGTTGTTCATCTTTGAGTAAAGGAGGATCAGGGGAGATCTTTTTTCTCTCTACAAGTGCCAGAAAGGAGGGTGTAGCCAGGTGGGGGTCAGCCTCTTCTTCCAAGTGACTAGAGGATTAGTCCAGCGGGAGGAGAGGAAATGGTTTTGAGCTGCACTAGGGGAGGTTCAGGTTGGACATCAGGGAGAACTTTTTTACTGAAAGGGTTCTTAAACATAGGAATGGACTGCACACAGGGACGTGATGTCACCATCCTTGGAGGTGTTCAAGAAACCACCGGATGTGGCACTCAGTGTCATGGTCTAGTTGACAAGGTGGTGATCAGTCCAAGGTCAGACTTGACAATCTCAGAGGTCTTTTGTTATCCTAATCATTCTGTTATTTGTACAGCCTCAGGTTCTGGGCACTGTGCTAAGGAGGGGGCACGCACTTCTGGGTTCCCAAATGGCTGGCACTGTGCTGTTCCTGATTATGAGTGACTGATCTCAAAGGCTATGCAGACATTTTTTAGGGTAGCACTGTGGTGATTGTCAGAAGTGCTGGATTCACTGAGAAACTACTGGTGAAGGAATTTGGCCCTATCATTCACGCTGTCCAATTAAAACACTACTGATTGAAGACCATTATTCTGCAGAGTAAACACAGCAAACACAGTGGGCTGTCCTGATCTGTCTGAAAAAGAGAACCTCACCTTGTCTGATGCCTGGACAGGGCAGCTGAGGCAGTGTGAGGGATGCTTTGTGTCCTGTAGCCAGGCTCTCCAACTTCCTGGTCTCGATCTCATCTCGTTTGCTCGTCCTCTCTGAGTTACTGGAGTTGGCTTTGATGTTTGTACGCAGGCCCATATTCATTGCAAAATGGCAGCCTTTCCTCTTGTGTGGAAAGTTTAACCCAGGAACAGGCATTTACTTTTTGGAGCATAAGCGTGGATGTCCTTTTTGTCCCTGACCTCCTCTGGACGGGAAGCAATGGACATCTCATTGGCAGTGGGATCTGGTCATGCGCCCAGTTACTGGAAAGCATGCTCCTCTTTTTGCTTACTTTCGCAAGGCAGTACTCTGCTTTCTCTCAGCTGGCAGTTCTCCCACTGACAAGAGCCTGGGATTAAGGTACTGGAGTAAGGAAGTGTAATTTCGGAGGCTGCTGACATTTGGAATCGAGAAAAGAGGTTTCCAGTGCATTAGTAAATACAGAATGGTATAGAACTCTATGATGTACCATATACAGAAGAGCTGTGTGTGTGTGTGTGCGCATAAAGAGCTGTTTTCTAAACCATACCCTTTTTTTCCCTCATTATTAATGTAACCAGGAAGACTATTTAGATTTCTTTTTCATTAGTGGGATAGCAGTGGGCTTCTTGAAAAAGCTAAATTCTTATTAAAATAAAAGGAAAAGTGAAATGGTTATCACAGGAAATAGGTTTGCTCTTTCAGGCAAGTGGTGCACTTTTTTTCTGCACCTACTAATTGCTGAAGAATAATGCTCACCCAGATCT
Organism: Oreocharis arfaki; assembly: GCA_013398015.1. Classification (NCBI taxonomy): domain Eukaryota; kingdom Metazoa; phylum Chordata; class Aves; order Passeriformes; family Paramythiidae; genus Oreocharis; species Oreocharis arfaki. The sequence goes on along the minus strand of VZRR01005046.1, from coordinate 107,075 downwards.
ATCTTCTCCTGCTTTAGAAAAAAGCTTTCAGAAAAGCGGGTGACAGATTTGATCTGAGAAGATATTTTAAAACTGATTAAATTGAAAGGCATCATGTCTATTTTTTTATTTCTGTTTTCTTTTATAATTGAAGTTGTTTTGTAACCAATCTAGGTTGCATAAAATTTAAAGACTCTACACTGTTTATCACATTTTTTCCTTTTCTTGCAGACAAAGCTTATCTATGTGTACATTCAAGAAAAGCTATACAAGTGACTTAATGCCCAGTGGGGGATGGCAAATGACTCATGACATTAAGTCAACAGATGAGGAATACCAGGCAGGTCATGACCAAACACTGACAAATGAAGAACCGGGTTAGAGTTGAATGCTTTTTTGTAGTTGTGGCTTTTATGCTTGTGTAATTTTAGACCAAGCATTTAACAGTTGTTCTTCTGCTTGATTATCTGTGAAAATATATGCAGCAACATCTGTACTCTTCATCTGATAACTCAACAATTTGATTACATTGTTTAATGCCTTTGTGCTTCTCAACTTCTCAAAGTGATCTGTTAGAGGTATATAACTGGAGTTAAATTTCTCCTGAAGATGTACATAAAAGCAGAGAGGATCCTGGAAATGTTCTTGCATCTTAGGTTATATGCTTGTAAGTGTCTGTGCTTGCTCATCTTTAGTATGCATGGCATATTTGTTCTGGTAGTGTCCAGTCTGCCGGCACGGCCACTGATAGCAGTGAGGCTGGAACTGCATTGGGCCAGACCAGTAAAGCAGCAGCCCTCCTCTGGTCAGTACGGGAGATAACAAGGCTGGACTCAGACAAGAATTGTCGCTTTGTAGATGAGGAGGCATCTGCTCCTTGGTAGGACTTTACAAGAAGTGACGACTTAGTTATGACAGTCCAAGCCAGATGTTAAATTTACTGTCTAAAACAAAAAAAGAGGTCTCAGTGATATGCCTGGGAGCAAGAAGTCATCTGAGTTATGCTGACCTCAAGCTGACTTTGTCTCTATGAAGAGGAAGCAAAAAAGAAACCAACTTCCTAGAAACTGTTCTCTTGTCTTGCTGAAGTTGACTAAGCAAGTCTAGATCAAGGCAGAAAACTTGGAGCATCAGCTTTAAGCCTTAAACTCAGAAGAGCATCAGAATTTTTGAAAATTAATCCCTAGTTCTCTTAGCAATTTCTGTGCAGAAACAGGCATCCCCTCTTCCTATCTTCATAATTAGCCTGGTATATTTTCCTGCCAATACAGTATCCTGGCGTACGTTAAGGGTCAGTGAGTCTTTGCATTGGATTCTTATTGGTAATAGCAGTGATTTATTTATTTTCACCCAACGATTTCCTGGTATTGAGAGATTCATTCAAACATCTGTGCTTTAACTTGATTTCTAAAGATCACTTTCTGCTCTGGAAAGGTTTGGAATGGTCTCCAGGACTTCAGCGGATTAGTGATGCCACCTAGCCTAAAGAGTATGTTTTCACGGGTGCTATGTATCTAGCATTGCTGGGCTACTGAATCACTCAGTTTTACTTTTTAATGCCCGAGACAACCATCTAATGTATGTAATGAATAAGACAAAGGTATGAAAAGAAAATGATGCAAGATAACGAATGAGTCATAGAAGCTTCCCATTGGAAATGAAGAGCTTTCAAAACTGCGTGGAGAACCAGCAGACTTTGTAACTTGCATTATAAGCCATTACTGGTTTTATATGACATTTTTTGTGCTCAAGTGATTTGCTATGCACATTACAGATTAAATGTGACACACCACAAAATTTGGAGTGCATGTGTAACCCAGCTCTCAAAGGAAGGCTGGCTGTCAAGCAGCCCCAGTTTGCCCTGCGTGCTTTCCATGCACAGCAATCATTTCAAGTTGGCTCTTTGCAAATGGAGTTAACAAAACATAATGTCAGAAAACAGTTTTGTTGTTGAAAGCAGCTACTGTGCTGTGCTAGAAAACAGACTAAATCAAGCCATGCTGGGGCACGAGACTATGCTATATGACAAGCTAGAATTTAAATAAATGCGTTCTGTCACCCCAAGGAAGAAGTCACAATGCCACTTATAGGGACTGCAGGCTTCGGTAGGATATCAGTACAGGCATCAAACACGTGCCAGATAAAATTTTTTTTTTTGTTCTTGGTGGGCAATTAGGTTGTTCAAACCTTGTGTTTGCCTGAGCTTTCTGAAAGGTTATCCGCCTTACTCAGCAGTCTGCCAACTTTGTCAGTTTTATATCCAGATAAATAAAAGATGATTTTTGACAGTTTTTTCTAAAATGCTACATTTCGAGTGCTGATCAAGAGTCTGCTTTTCCATAAAAGAACTTTTTTTCTTGGAAAAGAATGCGTGCTGTCTGTTTTTCAGTGAACATGGCGTCTCAGAACTCAGTAGAAAATGCATGCTCATGTGAGAGAGAATAGGGAATGTCCTTATGCTCCCTTTGCATAATTGTCACCTTGTACGAAACAGAAGTCATTTATCAAGAACCAGATATGTGTTTCTGGGCTTTTTGCAGGCTTGATTTCAGCATGGCAAATGTTTACAAAGACAACTTTTCTTCGTTCAGGGAAAATCCGTCTAGTGAGTGTTTTTGTGTATTTAAAGGAGTAGGATAGAAATCTTCAGCAGGTTCAGAGAAACAAAGAGTTAGGGTTTTTTGTGCATTTCAGATTTTCTAGTGATTTTTAAACTCAGAAAGCAGAAGATATGAACCCAGTGTGTGGCTACACTTTTGGTTACATAGGGTTACTACTGTTCACCAGTAGTTATTTAGACCACAAGTTCTAAACCTTAATTTTAAAGATGAGGTTTTTTCTTTTCTGCTATGCTGATGCTTTTCATACTATGATGTAAAATCTAATTCTGTAATTTACCTTATACATGTCAAAAGGTTTGTAGTAACTGCTGAAGAGAAGTGATATGTGGAAGTAAAAAGGGAAATGTAGAGTTACTGGAGAAGATGAAAGAGAGAAAGACTTTGTGTGTGAATTTTTAATATCATATACAGTTCAGCTCAGTTCCTATATGCGAATCTTTTTGAAACTGTCACTTTAACATGACACTGCTTTCTTTTAAATATGTATTTTTATCCTGTCTCAGCTGCCATTAGTCAGCCCTTATGAATTTGTTAGTTCTTTATACATTGAAACTCTTTCAGTGATTATTTTAGCCGTGAGTCTCCTGCAGCACTCTCACTCGAGAGCGGAATTTTGCAGATGCAGCTGCAAGGGCTCTGCAGGGAAAACGAACCTTTTGCTCTGTGTTTGACCATGAGAAACAGAGAGGTTCATCTCCGGCTTTGACTGGGGAAGGGAGGCTGGAGCAGCAAAACTTGGAGCTTCCCTCCTAAACTGCTGAAACTTTCCAAAAGCAGGGTGTGCATGGCAGTGACAGCCGAGCCCAGCTGTTTTGCTCCATGGCTGCCTATGCAGATTTACAGCTGGTGGCAATGTAGGGTTGCAGGACATTTTCAGCTAGTGTAAGAAGAATGTTCCCTCTCCTTTTCACCAAGGTGATGAACTTCCTTCTGCTGTCTGGATGGGGAACTTCATCGGGCTGCCGCCTTTGTGCCCCCTGACCTGCACCAGCCTGTTGTCAAGGTCTGGATGGTGCCCGAAGTCGGAAAAGTTGCTTCTGCTGCCAGGAGCATAGACAGCACAGATGTGAGCAGGAGGAATGCTCTCTGTGTCTGAGACAGAGCTGGCATAGCTGGGCAATAGAGTGATGTCCTACTTCGCACAGAGTGCGGGATATGCCTTCTAATGAGAAGGTACCTGGCAAAGTTGGTTTTCTTTGTAGATTGGGAAAATCTGATATTTTTGTCATTGCTGTCTAGTCTGGACACGGTGGTTGAAAACACTGTGTCAAGGCTCCAGTGGTCTAGCTGTGCTAACGCTACAACTGATGCTTCTGTTTCAGGGCGTGGGGGGGTCAGCAGCTGTGGATGTCTTTAGGGAGAAAACTAGTTCATAAAAGAATATATAGATCAGATTTATTAGACTTTTGTCTTCTAAAAGTTTACGTTTTGTGGATTATTATACCAGTCTGCTAATACATTTCCTCATTTATGTTAGGAATTGCTTAGTGTTTGTTGTTTTAGGCAACGTGTATAAACAAGAAGTGTTCAGAGCACTGAAGCAGCTAACATAACAAAAAGAGGTTATAAAACAAGTAAATCTGGATAAAGGGAAAAAAAAACAATGGGTGTGTTTGAGGGGGGGTCCCTTTAGCTACAAATATATGCTGTCTCATATAATAGAGTTCTCTTCACATGAAGCACTATTCACATTATGAATAGCCTTTTCAAGCAAATATGGCTCTCTGGCATGAGCATCGAGAATTGCTGTGGCTGTCAGCATCTGTTCTTTTATTCTCAGAACAATTTTTCCTTCTAACATTAGAGGCCAAAAGGATTTTTAACTATGGTGTAGCATTACATTGTCATTTTCCTACTACAGTCAGCCTGGCAATAAAAGTTTTTTTCCATGAGAAAGTGAAGAAAGTAAGATTGTTTGTATGAATCCAATGAGACAAACCTCTTCTTCCACAACACCGCTAGCAGAGAAAGCATTCGTTTTGTAGAATGACACACTGATTTTATGTAAACAAGGGGCAGTTCCTTCAGAACAGATGTTTAATACTTATTGAAACTATTTTCATTTATCACCCAGAAAAATGATATTTTATTCTAAATAATTGCCTGGCTGTGATTGACTTTCAAAATGCAGAAGTCTATGAGCAACATTCAAAAGAGAAAGCCCTCTTTGTATGAGCTTTTTAAACAAGTGCATGCATCGTTTGTTCTTTGTTTCTAGCATGGTCTCTGCCAGCATCTGTGTGAGTTTCACCAAGGGAGCATTACTGGGGTCTTTGGAAGCTATTCCGGCCAGCTCTGATCCTCTGTAAAGACTTGGGGTGTCTGCTTGTAACACCCCATGCAGGAGGCAGATTTTGCAGTCGAAGCTAGCACAGCTCTGGGCAGTAAGGTCCAGGGTCTATTTTTACTCCTTCAGTAGGATGACCAACAGCAAGGAGGGTAAAAGCCTGGAGGGTGTATCTGGTGCTATTGGCTGAGGTGGGCGTCCAAATTAAGAGGCACTTTTCCTTCCTCCCCAGTGGTGGGAGGCTGGATCTGTTCCTTGTGTCTCACCAGGGAGCCAGGTGAGATGCAAAGAGGCTGAGATGGCAGCAAGTGGATTTGCTCTATCCCAGGTAGCACTTCTGCTGCTGCAAGGAATCTCTGCTGGTGCAGTGATTGTTGGCAGGAGCCTCCTGCCCTCGTTTTGGTCTGGTGTGGATTACACCTGCCTCCAGCTTTGTCTCCAAATCAGAGATATTTCTGGCGTCTGTCGCCAAGGCATCCTAGCAACTGTGACAAAAATAAAGGTGGGTGAGTGCAAAGCTTTTGCTAGAAAGTAGAAGAATTCAGAGATGTTATAAAGCCTTGTTCATTGTAACGCTCTCTGTCAGCTGAAATTGCTGAAGTTCCAGCAAGCCACAGGCACAGAGCTGTCACTGCCCCAGCGGAGAGGAAGGATGTTGAAATAAGCGCCCACAACTTGATGAGAGAGGTAAATTTATATTGTTTTATTAATGAAACTGCATTTCCACAGCAGAATATTTAGTGACCTCAATGGCAGTTCAGAAAATCCTAACAGTTTAAATGTTTCATTGATTTAATATTATTGTTATTATTTAAACATTTATTAGCAGAACAAGTAGAGTTCCAGCCTTTCATAGCAGTTGCCTTGTGTACTTTCCTTTAGTCCCAGCTTACTCAGTGCTGTGTTAATTTGATATAATGGCACCTTAGGCGGAAGAACCATTTGATCAGTCTGCCTGTAGCTGCTGTTGCTCTGCATATACTTTCTGTTTTGAAGAATGGTAATCCTTTGTATTACACAATCCTCTTTTAAAAAAATAATCCTAGTGTTATATAAGTGATAAGTGATGTGTCCTTAATATATTATCGTGGGTGGGAATGTTTCATCACGAATACTTTTATCCGCATAACTATCAGTGAAAATGAGGGGGCATAACAGAAAAATAAGACTCACACAATGTCATTAGGCAGCCAGTGGTTCAATCAGGCTATGAGGGTCCGTTTCCAGACCACAGAAAAGGTTTCATATACTTTCAGATCCCCTTGCTCAATATTGCTGCATATTGGTGTGCCTTCCTTTCCATAAGAAGTGATGTTTTCATCCAAGTTCACATCTCTGCTGTGGAAGAATTCTCAATGAAGTGCTCAGTAAGTTTAATTATTAAGAGGCAATGTCTGCACTTGGATTATGCCTATTTCCAAATCTGAAACTGTTCTTGAAACAACTTCTTGCTTTTTCTTATGTTGCAGGAGATTTTTGAATGCATGATAGAACAACCTGAACAAATCCTCAAAGGAGTATTTTGGGGTTTTTTTATCTTGTAAATGAAAGTGCCAGAATGATGCTCTTCCAGCATAGTAAGCCACTGAAAATTTATAAATGCTTTAAACCCTGCTTAAAGAAAACAAACATGCAGCAAAAGTATTGTATCTTATTCTGTGCTAGTCATTCTTCTGGACTCTCCTTTGCCTTTGATTATTGCACTGTGTTCTTGCACACACAAACAGTCCCAAGCAGGAAATCCTTTATTTAAACAAATGCTGTGTTGTATTTTCATCTTTTGGATTAGAAAAAGAAGATTATTTTCTGTTCATTAGGGAAATTTCTCTTTGTAAGAATTATGAAGTCATTATCAACTCATACAAAATCGTAACTGATTTTTTACCCAGATGTGAATTGTCTTTACTAGAGTGATGGTTCCACACCAAAATATAAATATATACAGGATGTCATGCTATGTGGTGGTAATCAGGCTGTTAGTTTCAATTAACAGCAGCAACTGGAAAAGCAACCATCACATCTCTCTACGCTCTGCAGGACACAGAACAGATCTGGAAGCTCACGGGTTAAGTGATTCAGAAGTGCTCTTAGACTGGGTGCAGGGGAACATCTTCATACTTTGAAATGCTTTAGAGCTGCAGTGTTGTTTCCCTTTTCTGAAAGCAGAAACTTGAAACAGTAATGATTGTATGAAGATCAGCTAACTGTCCAGAAATATTTTCAGTTAAAAGAAATTATTTTTTATTTGTAGAAAAAGTAGAATATAAAAAAAACAACCTATTGGACCATTATAGAAGCTCCTGATCTGAAAGTTGTTTGCATGCTCACAAATGGCTAACGTTGCTTTTTCTTTTCCCCAAATGTCTGCCTCTGGTTAAAGAATGAGGACTGAAAAGGGAGATGAAATTCATGCAGCCAACCAAGTTGTGCAGTTGGGCTATCCAAGTGTCTTCCCTAATCTAATTATGATGAGTTGTTGGGAGACTAACTGAAGACCCTAAGAAAGCTCATCTGCAAATCCTGCTTGGTACCAGTGTTTTGATGGTATCATAATCCTGCTTGCAGGATCCAAGTTATGCGCTCCTCTGGAAAGTCATGCTTGGGATGCCATTCTTACTATGTTCCTCTCTTTTCTTTTTGCATCCCAGAGCAGTAGGAAACCCCACCTCCTGCTGACTCTCACTGATAGTAGAGAGGGACAGGTCCAGCCTTCCATCTCTCCCACTAGGAAGGAGCAGGCAGACACAGCAGTTGGAACCCATAAAGTCCTTCACAAGTCTGCAGACATAGCCCTGGGGGACTGAGATCCTTACAGCCAGCCAGTTGCTTTGCCAGGGTGTGCTTTGGATTCTGGAGTGCTTCTGTGGATTTTCTTTGGATTTGGTGATTCCAAGACCTACTGACAGCCCAGCCTTGGAAAAGTCTGTGCTCTGGTGATGATAAGATCTCATACGTCTTAAGATTTCTGTAATATAATACCATTTCTGGTGTTACAGTCTCTTTGGAGGTCAGGTGAACAGGCCCTGGCTTTAGAAATTTGTCTATTTGGAATGCTTCATGGAAGGAAAAAGTCTTAAGACCTCAGTAACTTGAAAACACACATGAAAAAGCAATGCTTGCCTTTGTGGTTTCTCTGACAAGGAAAGGGAAATCCTATGTGGAACAGAATGGCCTGGTGTAGTTGCACTTACTTGGGTATTAGGGGACAGTAAACTCACTCTGATTGTTCCTTTAGATCTGACATTCCATGCAGATACTTCAATGAGTTTTTCTGGCTCTTTTGAGGTTCAAATTTTGGGTTTTGATCAAATTTTATTATTTTATCAATGCCTTCCTTCCCATCTACTGGACTGGCCTTTGTTTTTAATACATAGAATAGTTTATTTATTATAGCTTGTACAGCTGTCACTCCTAGGAAACATCTTCCTGTTGGAAGCAGCACAAGGTCTTTACATGCTTTGCCATGAGAAAGCTGTGCCTGGTGGGGGGTTCTGTCACTGAGAGAACTGACAATATCCTGCACCTTGGGATCATAATGTCAGGCGTGATGTGACTGTCTTTGGCTGGTGGCTGTCTGTCATACTTAATATGTGAAGGCCTCCTCTTTCCTGCCAGTCATGCAGCTACTGGAATACAGGCCAAAGTGATGGATCCACTCTGCATTTGCCCTTGGCTCTGGATGAAGTGAGCTGTCAAGTGTTCATCCTTGCTGATTTTGACCCGCAGCTGGATATTGCTAAGAGGCAGCCCACAAAATGTACCACAAATATCTGCCGGTGCCCTTTCCAAATCACTGTATTTCCAGGGCACACCATGCTGTTCTTGTTCACAGTTTCTCAGCTTGGTGCACTGCCTCATGTTCTGGGACACTGTGTTGGGAGCAGCATGCTGAGAGTATAGCTCCTCACAAAAAGCTGTGAGGATCATCCAAGCTTGTCCTATAAATTGAAGCAGATTTTTCCATTCAAGTGCAAGAGGATATTCCGTGTTCAGGTGCCTCCATTGCTTCTCTCGTGGTCGGTTGACCCTGGCTGGACACTGGACACTTGGTGCCCACCAAAGCTGCTCTATCACTCCCCTCCTCATACGGACAGGGGAGACAAAATATAACGAAAGGCTTGTGGGTCAAGATAAGGGCAGGGAGACATCACTCATCAGTGGCTGTCATGGGCAAAACAGACCTCGACTTTGCGAAAATTCATTCAATCTTTTTCCCATCAAACCTTAGTAGGACAGTGGGAAAATAAAAACTATATCAAAACACCTTTCCCTCACCCCGTCATTCTTCTGGGGCTCAATTTCCCTCTTCCCCTGAATTCTCTGCCTGTTTCCCTCCAGAGGCACAGATGGACGTGGAATGGGGGCTCAGGCCAGTTCATCACCTTTCAACTCTGCCGCTCCTTTTTCTTCAGGAATAGGACTCTTCACACTTCTTATTTCAAATTCCTCATTCCCCACACCAGGTACCAAAAAGGATTGTGGTGTGTTGACCTTGGCTGGATGCCATGTGCCCAGCAAACAGCTCTATCAGTGCCCTCCTCAGCAGGACGAGGGAAAGGAGAAAGTCACATGGCAAAAATCTCATGGGCAGTTTCATAAAGCAAAAGCTATGTGTGGAAGCAAAGCAAAATAAGAGATTTATTCCCTACTTCCCATCAACAGGAGACGTTCAACCACTTCCCAGGAAGCAGGGCTTCAGTACATGTAGTGGTTGCTCCAAAAGCAACCACTTTTTTGGGAATAATAAATGCCTCCAGCCCCCTAGCTTTCACACCTGAGCAGACATCATTTGGTATGGAATATCTCCTGAGTCAGTTCGGGTCAGCTGTGTACCACCATGGCTGGGGAGTCCAGGAGAGATCACAGCTATGGTATGCCATGCCAGCTGTTTCTGGGGAAGTCATTGCTGGGAATAGAAAGGCATTGAGCTGACCAAAACACTCGACAGAGAATAAACCTTTCTTGAGGAGAAGTACTGCTTTGTTAGCCTGGAAAGGAAATGCTTGAATTTCATAGTGTCTTCTTCTAAAAGCTGTTGTTATTAACTATATTGCTTTAGTTAAGCTGTCAGCCAGTGCTGGGAGTTATGTAACTAAATTGCATTTAGCTGTTCAGGTAAACTTTAGTAAGCTTAGTATTCTTTAAAGTAGCTTTTTGACTGGGGGACTTCTAGATCTGAAGAGCTGGAGTCAAACGGCTGGATTCTCTTCCACTTGGGGAAGATTTCTTATGTTGGAGGATTGCATCCAAGACCCATTTTACCTTTTAGCGTCTTAGGGGAGACGCTAATCTCTATCTTCCATGCTGTCATTCTGTGAGGGCAAGACAGAAGTCTGTTAAGGACTTGCTTTGAAAAGTTCCAAAATGTATTAGTTTTTAGGGTTTTCCTAAGGCATACTCTTTAACCAAAAGCCAGTGTAGGTTTTGAAGAATACAGCAGTTAAGTTTTAAGCAGTTAAATTTTAAGTGTCAATAAAGACTCACGTGGATGTGTAATTGATTTCTGTTCAGTCCCTGCGTGAAGTGTATTAGGACATCAGTAGTTGAAGACCATGAAGCACCAGCTCTACTGTGCCAGGTAAAATGTTTGGTAAAATTTTGACTTAGAAACATCTCTTGTTTTTGTCTTTGAGACATGGAAAAATGTGGAGACTTTCTGCTTTTTTGGAAAGAAAAATTCAGATGAAATGTGGGAAAAAAAACCCCAGTTCACGTTCTCTGAGAGGGCAGCCATGCAGGTAATAGATTTGGCATTAGATACAGCTGAGACGTGAAAATAAAAGACTGGAGTCAGCTCTCTACTACTTGCATAGAACTGACAAAGTTTTGGTGTTGTATTTTCAGCAGCAATGATAAAATTTATGAAAGCTTGGAACAGGCAAATGGTACCAACTGAAATAGCTAAAAAATATATTTTTACCTGTAATTTGTAGTAAACACGAGAATGCATCTGGTTTCTAGCCAATAAATTACTGCAGCAAAGATAGAAGGTTTATCTTTTTACGCTGCAGGTTCCTTCTCCAATAACATTTGCTTAACATAATTTAATAGACAACAAGTTAATATTTGCACATGAAAACATTTAAGATGTAGGAAGCATTGATTTAATACTTTCCCCTCCATTAAAGGCTTTTCTAAGCTTTTAGGATCTCAATGTTTTAATTTAAACCACTTGTGGAATCCTTCCCACATCTGTTTCTCAGGATATTTTTAACAATTTTACAAACTATCAGAAATGCACGACGTGTCTTTGTACAAAGTTCTCCTGGTCTGCCTGGCGAGCAGATGGGAGCACAGTGGTGCTCCCACTAGGTGGGGCAGCATCCTGCCACGTTTTTAAGGACTAGCACGCTCATGTTTTCTTCTGTGAGTAAGGACAATTTTCCAAATTTTCTAATTTTCCAAAAGCCTGTGGGAACATGTTGAGAGCCAACCCATCTGGAGCAGACTAGCTTAAGAGATACCGCCTGTTACAGCTTCCCTTGGATTGTTATCCCAGCAGCTGACACGAGAGCCTGTTCTTGGGAAACATTGACTTTTTTTTGCCTTGAGATGGGATCAGTGCCTGCAGAGCTGGAAGCATAGGAGCACCCCTGTGATATGGCCCAGCCGACTGCCTGCACTCCATCAGCTGTCTGCCGGGAGGGAGGTGGGACAGGAGCTTGTGAGATGAGCAGGGAGTTTAGGACTGCTGCTGAGAGACAGGATTTAAGTGGGGCGGTAGTCCAGGCTATGCGTGTTTGGGAATATTTAGTGCCGAAATGCTCAAAAATATTTAGTCTGAAAATAGTTACAAGTGACCTTTGCTTCTGCTTGTACGTAGGATTTCTCTTATAATTCTGGAACTGCTTTTGGAACAGTAACTCTGCCTTTGACCAGGTGTGTCAGTGCCTGAATGGAAATGATGTGTTGTGTCCCTTTGCTGTTGAGTTACCGTTAGGTGCAGATGCTGCTGATGCAGGATACTGTTCTGAACTCACACTGCACCAAGTGCCCTGGTAGGAGTAATGAACCAGGACGGTAGTTCTGGTTTTTGAGTAGCCTCTAGTTCTAAAAGATACAGTGTAAAGGATGTAGGGAACACTTGAATGTGCTGCGGGAAGATTCAGACCTATGAGACGTGCCATTTTTCCTTTTCTGGATGTTTTTCCTTTTCTGGGTGCTTCCTTTGACTCCATTGACTGTCAGCAGATGCATATGAAGGAGTTTGTTGCCTTTTTCTACAAGAAATGGGATGATTCAATGATGCAAAGTCTTACGCAGACTACAATGTAGATGGTTCTGAAGGTTGTCTGAACCTTGCCTTGTCACAATACTTGTTTCTCGTGCCTTTAGTTGAGAAACTTCACATGCCAGTTTCTCATCCAAAGTTGAACTTTAATGTCCCTTTGATGTCAAATTCCTACTCTTCTAAGAGTTGCTGTTTCGAAACAAACTGCTTATAATTCAGAGTACTCTGTCAGCACTTCTGGGAATAAATTTGGCTTTTTTTTTTAAAGCCAGTGATAATATTTTTTCTTTTGCCTTTTTAAGCTGTAATTAAATGTTTCACTTAACAGCCATTTATTCATGATTATTCTGGTTTATTATCTAACATTTATGAATGGTAAATATCAGCCCATGAAGGGCAAGAAAGTGATAAAAACACTTAATTATTTTTAGAAAAATTAGTAACGCAGATGATTCTTTATGTAGTGATGGTTCTGCATGTAGTGTTAGAACAAGGGGGAATGGCTTTGAAGGGAGAGTAGATTTAGATTGGGTATGAGGGTGGTGAGGGTGTGAGGCACTGGAACAGGTTGCCCAGAGAAGTTGTGGATGCCTCATCCCTGTTCAAGGACAGCTTGGATGAGCAACTCGGTCTAGTGGAAAGTGTCCCTGCCCAGAGAGGAAAATGGTTTTGAAGGTGACAGCATCTCAAAATTGCTTAAATACCTTCCTTTAAAATTGTTCTTGTCTCTTTAAGGTCTGAACCTTTTTGGGTGGGAGGATGATGGGTTATTGACTTTCAATAAACTGTAAATTATTTCACAAATTACTTTAAAAAGTGTAATACAATCCCAAATGATTAACATTTAACATACTAATGATTTTCAGTTATGAAAAATTGTGGCAGTAGATGAAAGAAAACCTGGAAATTGAGACTTAAGTGAAAAACACGAGATGGATGGAATACTGTGCAATACTGCAAAAAGAAAAACACTAATTTAAATATGTCTTAATTTTCCTGCTACTCTGTCATTTCAGGGTAGATTTATCAATATCTTTGTATTAACATGACTGGACCATTACTAAAGGTCTCTCTTACTTTAAGATTCTGGGAGCATAAAATGTTTCTGGGAATAATCATAACATGCCTGAGCAGCTCCCCCTTTCCTCTCGCACTCAAATTGCTTGTACACGATCTAAATAAAATTCAGGTTCCACTAAAGATATTTTCTTTAATTTCAAGAAGTGGGGAGAGATACTCTTTTTGTGTTTTCTTCTGACAGGCAATATTTAGATATCAAAGAGAGTGAAGCATTTGAGCCTTTTTAAATTATTCAGGACTGGCATATATTTTACATGAGTAGATATTCTTGTGTATCTTGATTAAGCATAGGAAACTGGTCTAATACAGTATGCATTCATTTGTAGAACTCCAGATCCTAAGAAAGGAGTGTGGTGTATATACATATATATACATTTATATGGCTTATAAATTAATACAAATTTTATTTTTATGAAGTTATTATTGAGGTGGGAGTGGAAAACATTAGTTTCCATGACTGGTTACAGTCTGAATTTTCTAGCATCATAAACATTAGCTAAGCTATGTGAACATGGCCAGGACCTGGACTTGATGATCCCTTCTGACTCAGCATATTCTCTGAATCTGTATGATAACTATCTGCAGGGAAATATGATGCTGTTCAAATGCAAAACTAGCAGGAAAAATAACTGTTGGCTATTTTAATTTTAAAAAGTTTACAGAAGTATCTTTGTTTAACTCTTTTTCAACTTTTTCCCTTGAGGAAAGCAGCTTGAGTCACACTTTCTGTCTTGCTGAGGAAAATTCACTTGGTTTTAATCTTTAGCAATGAAGTAAAAATTACAATAAATCTTTAATCCTAGTGCATGAAATCCCTGAACTCAAAGATATAAAATGCATAACAGAAAACTAATATAATTAATACGTTTGTTGATGACATACAGAAGTTCCACATATGCACTTGCTAGGCAACAGTAGGCATATTAATCATGAGACACTTCACCAATGCCTACAGACTCATGACACTGTGGTAAATACATGTTCGGAATTTTTGACCTGTAACAGGGAAGAGAAATATTTATTTTAAAAAAAGAAAAGTACTGTAAAGAAAGGTCAGATTACTCCTCAAGACTCAGCTTTTTTGCTGTTGTGGTTTTTTTGGTGTTTTTTTTTTTGTTTGTTTGTTTTGTTTGTTTGTTTTTTCTTTTTAATCCTTGAGGGAAATTCAGTAGTTCTTTAAAACATAAAGACCTGATATTTATTTTTCTGTTTTCTGAAAAATCTCCCAGGTCTGTTGTTTTTTACGAATTATCAATGTCCAAAAGGTACACTTGTACAAATAAGCTCTTTCATGTGGTGCTTCTGCAACAGATGTGGAATCCTCAGGCTAAAAGTTTTAGCCTCTCCGCTTCCCCCAGAACATGGCTGAAGTATCAGTACCTGGTAGGCTTACTAAAGTCTGACTGTTATTAGCACTCATCATGGGTGTGCTCTGATGCCTATCTCCAGAATAAAACAGAATAAAATAGGTGGCATCCCACTGCTATGAAAAAGAAGGGTTTCATTATGAATCATTCTCGAATCACCAAGTTAAATATAGCGTCTTTGGATTTCATCAATGTCAGAAATTTAATCCTACTGGTAGAGTGGAAAATAGAATTGATTTGCATCTAAAAATATTCAGAGTAACCTTATTTACAAAGCAATCCAACTTGTGTAGATATACTTCTAAATGTGTACGTGTGCTGGCTTATATACATCTAAGCAGCTGCTACCTTATTTCTAGTATAAGCAGCAAAATAAAAAACCTTTCAATAGTTTATGAATTTGGCTAATGAACCACAACTGAACATGGAAATCACATGTTACTGTCTTCATATGTTTATTGTGATTCCACAAAAAATTTTTGTGCCATCATGGCTGCCTTTGTCCCATCTCCATGAAGCATGGGATAAAGTCCCTGGAAATGGTGCCACTGCAGATGAAACCTCCGCTCACTTAACCTTTTTGCTATCTAGTTACAGCATTTTCTCTGTAAATAGAGTAAAGCCAAAATTAAATTACTTGAAACAACTGCATGCATTACTCCTTAGCAGAGTATTTCTTGTGAAAATATCACTGCCTTCCTCCAGAATATATAATTTTCTTTCATAAACTGTGGTCTTTTGGTGAGATGTGGGTTTCTGTGTGTACATTTTAAAGGAGTATGTTACCAGAAGTGTGGTACAGCAGGTGTCCAGCTCAGGAAACCTGAAATACACACGTTGCTGACAGCCAATGACACACTGTATTACACCAGGAAAATACATTTCTCAGTATTGACAAAATACAATGCTTTGGACTTGACAAACCCGAAAAATGTGTGTTCTTTTCCCTGTACCTTCAGGGGAATAATCCTCCATCTCCTGCCACTCAAACACCAGCAAGAAAACATGCTGCTTGCCAGTGTCTGTTTCTATCCATCTTGACTGTTTCTTCACAAATTAATTTTATTGTTTCTGTGGAGAGGAGAAAAAAAAAATCTCACCCAACCAACACAGTTGTGGCCAGTACAGAATCTGTGCATAGTCCAGAAAAGCAAAATGTTCTCACTAGGACATGTTGGAAGAAATCCTGGCTTTATATAAATTAGTGGGCGTTGTGCCACTTACTTCAGTTGGAGCAGGCTTTTTCTCAGCATGTGCCATTTAAAGAATACTGAAAAATTCGGACCAATTTTGGTGGACCAGATGGTTGTATTTCAACCTCTGATGGTACAAAAGTAATTCATTTAACTTTTTGGCACAAGGGCTGCATCTTTTCAAACTCAAAAATCATGTTTGGAATTAGAACTTGAACTATTATGATAAAATGAGAAAACTGGACTAATACAGCAACATAACGATGTTAAATTGGAAATTATTACATGCCTCAGAAAACAACAAGAATTCACAGTGACAGTCAGGTTTTCTTCCCTAGTACCATGTTATTTGCAATTGATGGAAAAATCAAACCAGAAAATTGTTTTATGGCACAACTTATTTAGCATTTCCAATGCCCATTTGAAAAAAAAATGTGTATCACAAAATGATCCCAGTTGTTTGACTGCAGTGGGTTTAGAAAATCACGTTTGGTACTAAAACAACACGTAAAGAATTTAGGTCAGTATTGAGGAAGGCTCAGCACACACCAAAACACTCTTTAAAGCATGTGACGGCTTTTAATTAGATTACGTTTTCAGGATTTATTTTTAATTTCATTGTTGCAGAAGGACTGGTATTTTAATCTACAATATAGAATGTACAAGGGTAGTTGATTTTAACTGTAATCTTCTGGTGAAAATCAGACATATTGTCCAACACTTGTTTCAGATTTCTTGCCAAGTGCCAGGAATATCACCTTAGGAAATGACTGTGAGGCTGTCACTGAATTGCTCTTTCCCACAGGAAAAAAAGAAAAGTAATTAATTTAACGCAATTGAACTTCATTAAATTAAATATTAAAAAGTTTTATGTAGTGCTGGAGCACAGAGTGAGTTATAAAGGTGATTTCCAGATGCCTGGGGAAAGAGAGCCTCTTCCCACCTTGATAGAGATGTGCTGCTGAGAGTGCTGGGGTGCCAGAAGTCAGTTTCTCTTCAGAGACTTGCTTCAGTAAAATACTTAAAAGTAAAATTTGGTAGTTTCATCAAAAAACTCCATAGGACTACATAGAAGTCTTCCTATTTAGGTTAGATTTCATACTTTTGATGTCGTTTTGTTAAAATGAATGTAAACGTACTTTCTTTGTGTGAGGACAGACCAGCTAGAAAACACTGTGAAACGTGCCTTGTGCTCTGCTCAATACATAAAAATCGTAGGTGAACTGAGCTGATAGTGATGTACATCACCTAACTGGGGCATGCTTAATAAAAAAATCTGCTTAATTGGGCTGTCTTCCAGAGAAGCTGTTTAGGCTGCGACCGAATGAAAATGACTGCTGCTTAAAAGGAACATTGTGAACAACAACAAAAATTTCATCTAAATGAGGGTGCATTTGGCTAGGACATTGTGTAGCAGTAATTGATGGGGTATTTAAGTAGATATGAAATACAGGTGTCTTTTTCTTAAATAGAAATAGACTAATAAATATTATGCCTTCCTGTAGCTCTGCCCTTCCAATTTGTGGGATTATATAAAAAGGCATCACAAACCAATCATGGCCAGCAAATAAATGAACCCTAAACATTACCTGTTTCCGTTTTTCTTTCCTGGCCTGCATTCATTTGCTCACAAGGTTACACCTGCAGATGATTTTAGATAAGTGACAACCATTTGATCTCTAAATGTGATGCTTTGATCCTTGTTTTTATGTCTTAGAATGCCTTAGAGCTTTCATCCTGTTCTGCTCTGGTGGAGGCTTAGCAGTTTGTTTCAGTAGCAACAAATATAAAATAATACATAGATGAGTGAACAAGCATCACTGCAGGTCTTGTGTTGTGCTTCTGTTCAGATCTGACACTTTTGATTCAAATTGGATACTTTCAATCCACATAAATCTGTCTCCTGAGATGTATTTTCTAAATGCGTCTTATAAATGCATCTGTCTTGGTGACAGGTTCCTTTCCAGCTTCTTGGGGTACTTGTTTTAAACTGGGCTGTATCCTCTGTGTTGACCATTGAGCCCCTTTTGTGTTACAATTTTCCCCAAAGCGCTGACGTCTCCGAGCAGCAACATATATCTGCATCTCTTATTTGGGAATGTAATTCTGTGGGCCTCATCCTCATATGGAGAGACAAGATTTGATGTCTTTCTTATTCTTAATGTTTGATTTCATTCTCATGAAAGGTACCATGGACTTCCAGAAATTAGAAGAGGGGCTGTCTATATATGTCAGCTGGCATGAGAGATTTTTTCAGGCAGGCAAACAAAGTGTGATCTGTGCCACAGCTGACTTGCGAGGCTCAGCACAGAGGTTCAGGTGAGGAGAAGCAAGCACTAATGTGAATGTGTGAGTTGGTATTTCCTAGAATGTGGTCCAACTCTGCCACACTGAAGAATTCCACCTGTATCCATGATATCCTCTTAGATCTGGCTGAAAAAGTGATGAGATTAGAGACTAGATGTCTTTCCTTGAAGGAGAGATTGACTTGTATGAAATTTTAGCACGCTTTTTGGTTTCAATATTTTCATTCAAATAACAAACCCCAAATTTTCTTGATTTATAGAAGGAAAGAATTATGAAGAAGTAGTGTTAGAACTAAGTTTAGATGCTACTACTTGTCCATATAAATCTTACAGGATGTTTTAGGTGCTTGCAACTTGTGGCCGGAGAGAACCTGCAGCTGTTTGCCACTGATCCTACAGAAAGAAAAAAACACACAGGCTGGGTCTGTGCACAAAGTGGAAAGAAACAGGCTGGAGGATCTAATGCCTTTTTGCTCTTCTGCTATTCAATAGCCAGACGAGCTGCTTCTTGCACTTGCAGGAACCTAAGGCTCTTAGAGGGAGTGGGAAGCAATGAGTGGAAGGACAGAGGGTGCCATGTGTGAATGCTTCCAGGGCTGTGGCCTTTCCAAGTCCTCCCCTTTGGATCTGGCTCCACTGGGTAGCATCATTGTGTGAAGGCAGGACAAAAAGAGCTGTGCAGGGTCATGTATTTTCCATGGACTGCCTTGGGAACCACATTTTTACTTATATTTCAATGTGATAAATTAACTGTTTTTATGTTAGTCAGGATGTCTTTCCAAAGGTGTCATGGTTCAAAAGGATGTAGTTGGACTTGGTAAATTAGGGCCTGAGAAAAGGTGCTCTGACTCTTCACCCATAGAAAAGGAAAATGGTGGTAACATCTACTCCTAAGCAGGAGCGAGGGCTGGCCTTTGTGCAGCAGTGTCTGCAAACAGCAGAGAACTGAGCAAGGCTGAGAGTTTTAAAAATAAGCAATTGCCCATGTCATTTAAAGGTGGAAGTCGGTGTCATTTTGTTTTGCCTTATTTTTAATGACAAATTGTTAGCATTCAAACTCCTTGCCCCTTACCAGGTGAGGCTCTGTTCAGAATGTTGCCTCTACAGACACAGGTGTATGCCGTGCACGACGGCAGTTCAGCGTGTTGGGGGCATTGTGGAAAGCTATCCAAGTCTGCAGAGATGGCACCTCATGAGAGAGACCAGGCAGGGCCTTTGCTCTTCATCTGCAGCTGAAGTTAATTCTCTTTTGTGGTAGATGTTGTGGGGAAATGGGAAAAAGGGTTAATATTAGTGTTAATGTCAGGAGTCTCAGAATCTGATACAATACTATAGAAAGTCTTGTAAGAAATCTAAGCTGCAGATATATTAACAATTCTACTCTCTTGAAATTTGTATACCAAACAAATTTTACCCTCTTCCATAAAATTAGGGAAGATGAAGAGTACATGGGATGACAGTTTGGCATTGTAACAACAGCTGACAGCATAGATTATTTGCTTATGTTTCAACTGATATTTCTATTTCCAATCCTTGTTTTCTAACCATAAGAAATGTTGAGAGCTACTTCACTCTGGATGTGAAAAGCTCTGTTTTGTTTGCTCCTGAGCAGTACTTTCAAGTGAATTGGAGACAGCAATCCCCCAAAAGAGAGAACAGCCTATATTCTTCCTGACTGGAGTGTAGGGTCCTCAAAGACATCGAAGAACTGAGCTCTGTGAAGTGAGGATGCAAAAACTGGCTTGTGCCCATTAACAAATTTCTAGAAAGAAAACTATTAGTTAAAGCTTATTGCCCCCAGTACTAGTCAGTAAAATTAAGGTCTGGTTTCATTTGGATGATCTGAAATCTCTAATGTTTTCTGTCGCGTTTTTATTTTTTAGGCCAGTGTAGCTGTCAGAGAGTTGTATTTTCCTGCTCCAAATGTATGTGGGTGTATGGGAATATGTAATGCAATTAATTACCCAGAATGGATGACATTTCTTTTCTTTATAGGGCTGAAATAGAAGTCAATTATCACTTTAAAATAGCTTGCCTTTCTAGCCTTCAAACAAATAGAGGAGAATATAGAATTTGCATGTGATGACTGTACCCTGTGAAATTCTTTCCCCTGCATGCATTTTCTCTCTTTCATGTTATTACAGCAAATAACAGAGTGGTATAGGGAATGATATACTGGCTTGATATAGGAGATGGGAATAGCCTGCTTTTGCCTTAGCCAGTTCTGCAGGAGGAGTTAAGAATCCTGTTGCTTAGCCTAGATGGTAATGGAAGAACAGAAAAACTGTCTGAATAAATTACTTCAAGGCTCAAAATAAGCGTCAGAACAAGACTAAGCCTTAAACGTTACACAGTGCAGTAAGTACACGCAGAATATGAATTGTTTTAGTGTTAAGCAGTAAACGGTAAAAGAATACAGAGAGGTCAGCTGCAGAAGTGTTTCTCTTCCTGCTCAGAAAGGTGTTTGGTTGCCACATACAGAGAGGTTTGGGCCTTTTGCCTTACTATAATACTGTCATTGTGAGCCACTGCTTTGCCACTCTTGGAGTGTTTGCCAAGAAAATAACATGTTTATTCAACGTAGTTGTGACTTCCAGTAGCTGATTTAGAGTGCTGCTCAAATTCCAGCTTTGCTAAAAGATGTTTGTACTTTTATTTTCTGATTTCATTGGGGTTTTTTTTTCAATTTTCATATGTTTTCAATACACAGCTCTCATGGGGCTATGTAGAAGTAAATTGGCATTTTACCTTCCTTACCCTTTGAGTTTCAGTCTGCTCCTGTGATGGGTAATTTTGATACGCATTTCTTTCATGAACTCATCTCACTCCAGCTTTGAAACTGGTCACAAATATTTTGCTTCCATGTATTTTGCA
Organism: Oreocharis arfaki; assembly: GCA_013398015.1. Classification (NCBI taxonomy): domain Eukaryota; kingdom Metazoa; phylum Chordata; class Aves; order Passeriformes; family Paramythiidae; genus Oreocharis; species Oreocharis arfaki. The sequence continues at coordinate 86,137 of VZRR01005046.1, read as the reverse complement.
TTTTTTTCCATATTCTTGCAGTTTCGTATCTTTGGGGGGTGTGGGTGGAGGGCAGGACGTTTTGTGGATTTGACTTTTTCCCCATGATGAGTGGATCCATACTGGTTCTCATTCAAGCTGCCCATTATCTTAAATTAACCCTTCTCTTACAGCTTCTGCCTCTCTGATGTGTTTCTGGAACCTCCCTGCCATTCCCTGCTTGCTTTAGTTTTACCACTTTACAGAATCTGGGGTTTCTCTGCCGTTGTCCCACTGTGTGGTACAGAACAGACACATACACAAAGATTTTGGCTGGCACGGAGGTATCCTGTTCCAGAAGCCAAAGCAGCAGCCCTGTGCCTCAGCTGACAAGCCTTCCTCAAAATATATGGTCATGCTAATGTATCTCCTTGCAGGATGGGAGAGGGTGTCTCCATGTAGGAGCCGCAGCAGCAGCATAAGGATGCGTCCTCCTAAAAATAATTAGGCTGCTAATGTGAGAATTAGCTTTGCTTCCTTTCTTGCTGCCTCACCTTTTAAATGCTTAGACACATCACGGCTAGTAATCCTTTCCTGCAATTTAAGGATTAGTGGTGTGGCCAGGTTGGAGTTTCATAAGTGACTGTGGACTGCTACTAACCTGGATGATGTGCTGAGCAGATGTGTTTAGAGCTGGAGGAACACGGCAGCTGAAGAGCCACCAGAATCTGAAGATAAATCCTGTATGTTCTCACTGCTCATGACAACATATGTAAGCAGAACATCTTTAGCTACCACAAGATCACTCTGTTCCCTTCCAAAGCAGTGGCTTATGCTGCTTCTGTGCTGCCACCCACTCAACAAGGAATCTGTTCCTCTGGCATTCGGTTTTTATTTCTTTCTCTTTTAAAATATAGTGTCTGTCACTTGGGAAGGTGTCCTGTCAATGGCTGTTTCAACATAGATTAACAAATAAAACTCTCTCAACTAAAAGGTCCTGCTTAAAGGAGAGTTGGAGTTTGATGCATGGTTTTGGTTCATCCCCAATTTCTGAATCCCAGTTTTTCAAATTCCCCCCCTCTCCTTGGGGTGTTCAACCTCTGCCCATAGTAGATGTAGCTGAATAGCAGAAAATTTCCTGTAGTTCATTCATAGGGACAGCAGAAATATATCAAATACGCTAAGATCACGATATTTAAAATCCTGAGATTAAATGAAAAGGCATTATTCTTTGAAAGGGTTGTTCATTGTACCACATGTGGGTTCAGCTTGGTTTGCTCAGAGACTTTAGACATACCACAGGTAATGTGCAAAGTGTACTTGCTCTAGAGTGCAAATGAGAATGGAATTGGATACGTGAAAAACAAATAGACCTGCATAACCATCTTGCTGCTTGAAAAATTGCATAGGTTTTTGTCTGAGTTTTAATGCAGAGCTCCCTTACTGCTATTTGCCCAGCTGTGGTATAGCAACCTCCCAGACCTCAAAAGGCTTGAGTAACCCAGAAAAGTCTGACTAGTTTTTTCTCTGCAGCACAGTAGATTGCTTTGTGTAGAAAAACACAAACCTGTCACATCAGAGTTACATGCTGTTATGTGAAGACTTACTATGGAAATATTTTTAAAAGAGTTTTAGGAAGTGACAGAGCTGCAATAGAGTATTTTAAGGTAAGGTCATTGAATGCTAAACAATACGTCCTTGTGTCTGGCAGGCTGTGATGAGGCATGTAATCAGGACAGAAATGGGCATTTCATTTTTCAAATTGTTTGTGCAGGGGAAAATTGGTAATATTATGAAACGAGTGCTGAGGCAGACATAAAAAAGTGCTGTGGTTCACTGGCTTGTGAGCAAAGTAGCTCAGTATTGCTAAACATGCTTTATATTCCTTTTCTTGCTGCCATCAATGTTCTTTGGCCACAGATACCATCAGAAGGCTCTTGCTCAGGGCCCACTACTTGGGAGCACTGCTCTGTCTTAAAAAAGGAGATATTAAGTAAGTGACTCAAGCTGAAAATAGGTTTGTGAGTACTGACATTTGCTAGGCGTTGGTATAGAAAGAGAATAATGAATTTTTAAAAAAGGACATCTAAAATATAAAATTCTCCTTACTGTCAGCAGAAAGTGGTGTGCTAGTTTTCAGTTTTAATGAATCAGCCAAATTAGTAGTTTACCAAAAAGCAAAAATCCTTATCATCATTTTAAGGTGTGAAGATCCAGGTATAAAGTTTCTTCTGATATCTTCTGGTCAAGCAGTTAAGAATCTGTTCAACATTCCTAAAAGACCTTGCTGTTTTGAAATCTTATTCTCCTGATCTTCAAATTGTTGGTTTTCAGGTGTTAGTCATCAGGGCACTTAAAAGTCCTCTTTTAGAGCAACAGATAACTGCATTTATTTTCCTAATATCAAACTACATGTAGATGGTTCAAAGTATTGGGTGGAACTCTTGGGAAACACAGGTTTTGTCCCACTTTCCCTCCAAAATTAATACTGCTGTGAGACAAGGCTTTAGCTATATGGTTTTACAGCCTAGAGAATAGATGTTATTCTTTTTTCTTAGAACTGGAAAGCTTCATAGCATAGAGATAATCAAAAATTCAGCACCTTGATGAAAAGTATTATTTTCTCTTTTATGCACTGAAACGGAGCCGTTAATGATACCTGTTCTGGTTTTGTTTGCATGATGCTCTGGTAGAATTGCAGCTTGCTGACGTGTATAAAATATTTGATTTAACCTAGGAGGAAGTCCTGAGTCTTCAGTGATAGTTAATATGGCAGAAGAAAATATAGATGCCCCTAGAAATGGTTTATTGTTGAAATGTCCAGGCTTTCTTGTGCAAAATAATCTATTTATATCGTTGAAGGCATTCAAGGTGGCATGCTAGTACCCTTTTAATATTTAATGTTAAAGGGTCAAGTTTGTTGGTCTGTCTTGATAATGGATCCTTCAGACACCAGAGGGTCAGAGGGTGTCTGAAGTGCAGAGGAGAAATAACAGGCTGAAGTATATACCCAACAGAAGTCCAACAACTTCACCACGAGGCAGCTCAGCATCTAGTGGAGGCCAATATCTACCTTGTAATTATATCTGAGTTGTAATTAGGTTTGAACAACTATTTGGGATGTTTTAGATATTGTTAGATGTTTTAGTTTTCTAGGCAAGCTCATCTGAAACAAATTTCCTGAACTCTTCTGATCTCAGGAAAGTTTTGGGACAGCACCTAAGTTCCTGTAATACTTAGCTGGGTATTGAGAACGACAAGAATTTTATCCACATGCTTTGCTTTTTGTGCTGCCTTGACTGCTGTCCTGCCTTCCTGCCTCTGTCACATTACACACCCTGATCCCTCCAGGTCCTGCCATATCTTGCCCTTGCCATTCAGCATCTCATACGAGCAGTGTTATGCCACAGCAATGAACTTCTCATCCAGAGGAGCCACACAGAGGTGCGTAAGGTTAGTCCCCGCTCCCACAGGCAGCTTTCCAGGTGATCTTATCACCTATTAAACAGTGTTTTGCAGCAGTTGCCAATGTCACATCTCAAGATCTGGGGAGAACTCTTGGCCACGACCTTCTTAGGAAAAGCATGCAAGGAAAAGCATGCCCATGCCTTGTAGTGTCAAAAAGTTTGGTTAGCCCTCTGCTAGACTCTATGGAAGCTGAAAGCAGCTGGATCCTCCCCTACATGTGGCACAGCACACAATTCAGCTTGGCACAAAGATGTTTTTGTGTCACATTTCCTGCAGTGTTATCTCAGATGTGATGGAATTAAAACCCTGTTCTTGTCCAAGACGTGCAAGATCATGTCAGGAATGAAGATGATAGGACAGTTTATTTCAGCTGCAGGCAGAACTGGCTTTATCATGAGTAAGGTTTAGAGGAACCTAGAAATACGCTCCCAACCATTTACCTGCTATCTTTTCCACTTCGATAATTCCAATTACAGGACACAGTAATTTGACAATTATATGACATGCAATTTAAAACAGTTTTAAATGTACCAGCCACTAAGGGCTCTCCTTATCTGATCTAGCTCAGTCCAAATCCTTTCTGGGAACGGCACAGCCCACACTGCACTGCAGTAAGAAAGGCAGGCTGGAAGCTGTTGTGAGAGCAGATGGCTCAGTGGGCTGCAGCTGATTTGTAGCTCATGTGAGCATGAAGTATTTATTGCACTCAGGAGCTATTCTTGTTTAAATACCCTTACATATTGTCTTTAAGTGCTGCTATTCCTGTTTTGTTTCCAGTAAAGAAGATGAACGTGCTTGTGCTAAATCCTTCCCATTGTGAATACATTTGGGGATTTCTGCCTGAAGAGCTGTTTCCAGGTACCCCTGTCATGATAGCTAAAATTAATTCAAGATGAGGTGACAGAAGTATCTTGCTACTGGCCTGAATAAGGAACATTGATAATATCTCCTGCCTGCCAAGATGAGATTGTAACCTCTGGAGATGAAGGCAACAGAAACTCTTGGGAAAGGTTTTGTATGAAAAATTTAATTACTCTTTCTTAAAACTGAAAATAAGTCAAACTTAAAACACTATGAAAACATTTGAACGGTAGGCGTTTTAGCAACAGTGTTTTGGGAAACTTTTGGCTCAGAAAGCAGAGAAGGGTTCATATACTACGGGCAGATATAGAAACTTTTACCTCTAATGTCTTGTTCCTTACCCTTGACCTTCCCACCAGTTTTCAGGAGTCTGACAGAATGAAATAGAAATCTAAATCGGAGAGTTCAAAAACAACCAACCAACCCCTGCAAACAAAATAAAAACCTCTCCTAATATTAGCTCTTCTTAATCTCAGAATAAAGGAGGAGCAGTGCAGAACTTGGTTATTGTAACTGAACTATGTCTGAACACTGGATGCAAGTCTCACACAGGTTTTGCTTCCTCCTGGAAGTCTGGCTGTTTCTGTCCTGATTGGTCTGTGGTTAATCTTGCACAAACTGTCTTGACAAGAAAGTTTTGTACAACTTTGCTTGTCCTGGTTGACCTTTTCACCCAGCCTGTTCTCTCCTGGGGATTATCTTGAAAGGTTTAGGAAGAAACGGACTTCTCACTCCTGGGGAATTAAATCTGGACAAGAGGGAGGAGGTTTCTCGTGTTTTTCAATGATGGAAAAATGGAAAGTCTACTTGCTCTAGAGTCCAGATTTCAAATGTTTTAAGAAGCGCAACGTGATGTCATGGCTCTTTATACTGCCTTCACAAAAGAAATGTCTAAAGCCTCATTCCCTTTCCATATCTGGAGATCACAGTCTGTGAACATTCATTTAGGATTTACTAGATAGTGCTTGTGATAGTCTCCAGAGACAACATCAACAGTTGCCTCCTCAAATCTCTCATAATGTGTAAATGGATCTGTGCACGGGCTACACTGGAGCAGAGAGACCTCAGCAGAGCTTTTTCCCAATACTGCTTTATATTCTGACATTCAGATGCTCTTCCTACGCCTTCTAGACCTTTTTCAGACTGTAGTTCATATACAAAATATTTTAATGGTGTTTTGCTACCAAGACCATAGTTAAAATGTTCTCATTTAACTGTTCAAGAACAATGATTTTTGTGAGCTCTGCAGGCAAGCAAACATTCAGAGCAAGCAGATCTGGAAAATGTAATAATTCTCTCCAGAGTGGGTTCTGTGTAGTGAGTGATACACGAGTAGCATGCTGATTAATGAGGAAAAAATGAACACTTTTAAGACAAGTACTCGTAATGTTAGAGCCCTACTTTATTCAGGTCACGGGTATGTGTGATGTAGCTCTGGACAGTACTGTTCCTCCACAGAGGTTTTCACTGCCTAGATGTAATGCTCCCTTCTGTTCTCTGCAGTCATCAAACCCAGCTCCTGACCTGCACATCCTTCTTGTGTTCCCTTCACTATGTCCATGGAACAGCTCATTTCTGCTAAGAAATAGCAGCGCAAGTCCATTATTAAATAAAGGTTTTTTGATTTGCCTTGTGTGCTCTATGGTTTCTGTTTTGGAGGCAAGGCAGGAAAACATTTAAAAAAGTAGAAGGTTCTCGGTTTCCTCTCTGGGCTCCACCATTCTTGTCCCACGGCTTGTTGCCTTCTCTGTGCTGGAGGTTGCCCACCCTTTGGATCATGCTCCAGTGAAGGGGAGGCATCGAGTCTGCCAGGCTTGAAGTGAGCAGGTGGGGAGGGAGAAGAGAATGGACTTAGTCAGTGAGGGAAAGAAGATTGAAAAATCACCATTTGTCAAAACAAGCAATAATTGGCCTACATTGTAATGACTTAGGTTTAGGAGTCGCAACTGTTTGCTTGTGTGTTACTACCCTCGATCAGAGTAATTTCATTGCACTCCAGAAGGCATCTGTAATTTGCATTTTAGCAAGATAAAACAATAAAAAATATCTAACAAGACTAGTCTTAGACAAGAGAAGCCATTTCCTAGCAGCTTGCCAACGTCTGAGATTTGTTCAGGGTTTCATGAATTTACAGTTCTAAGTCCTACTTGCCCATAGGATCCAAATAGCTGCTTTCAAATTAAAATTCTGTGCAAAGCTACAGTAATTTGGTTAGAAAGGATCTATCACAGCCTGTTATTGTTGAACAGAGGTGTTAACACCTCCTTTGCAGTTTTGCAAGTTCCCTTTGTTTTTGTGGTGAACTTTTGAAAACTAGGTGGCTAATTCTGGCAAGAAGGCAAAGCTTTTCTGGCACAACAAACTTGGGTTAAAGTAATCTGGCTGCAGCTGAATTCTTTGGAAATATGCAGGTTGCATTTGGAGAGAAATTGACTGTTTCCTTAATGCATTTGGTTGGTGTAATCCCTTGGGACAAGCCTCCAGGGGCAAGAAAGGTTTCTAAAGCACTTCTTCAAAGTTCTGTCTCCATTAATAACTTCATGCCTAGAGAAGATATTCCATAAAACCAGGAGGGTGCAATTTATAAAGTAAAGACACCTAAGGGAACAGTTTCTCATTCCGTTAAAAGCTACAACCATGAACCTTGCTTATGTGAACATTTTGATTGATTTCTCTTCAATAACAATTTCTGGAGGTACATGAGGGATTATTTTTTAGTTTTTTTAACCAACAAAAGGCTGAAACTAATCACTCATGCTATTAAGGCATAAAAATAGCTCTCACATATTAACTACTGCAATGGACTTGCTCAACCAAGCCCCCACCTGGAATCTGTGGGTTCAGTAACACCAGTACATGCATCTTTGCATTTCTTCCTCTTCTCTTTTGATACAGGTTGAGTTATTAGTGGAAAACCTTGTAATTCACGTACAAACCCTCAGCATATCGGAGAGGAATTTTTTTGTGCTGTTATAATTAGCAATGTCTAGCTCTCAGGGCTGCAGGGTGGAGGGTAGGATTTCTGACCTGAGGATGTGTCTGTCACTAGAACTATTTCACCATTTTTCTTCAAATCAGCAGTCGTAATATGCTCCAGGTTCAACATATGTTTGTGACGTTTTACCTTTGTATGCTATCAGTAAATCCGTCTTTTCACAGGTATACTTAAACCATGGCAGGCTCTCTCCCTGTGAGGAATTAAAAACCTTTATCAAGTACTGAAGATGAATTTAGAGCAATTTGATCATTCAGTGATGATAGACTTTGACTGAAATGAAACACTTGACCTCTGTAGGAAGACACTTCACTCATAAAATCACAGAACGTGTCAAGTTGGAAGAGACCACAGTGGGTCATCCTGTCCAATGCCCCTGCTCAAGCAGGGTCATCCTAGAGCACAGGGCACAGGGTTGTGTCCAGACAGTTCTGGAGTATCTCCAGTGAGGGAGACTCCACAGCCTCTCTGGGAAATCTGTTCCTGTGCTCGGTCACCTGCACAGCAAAGAAGTTCTTCCTCTTCAGGTGGAACTTCCTGTGCATCAGTTTCTGCCCATTGCCTCTTCTGCTATTGCTTGGCAACACTGAGAAAAGCCGGGATCCATCCTCTGACATCCTCCCTGCAGATACTTACCGACATTGATGAAGTCCCCTCTCGGCTGTCTCTTCTCCAGGCTGAATGGGCTCAGCTTCCTCAGCCTCTCCTTGTAAGAGTGATGCTCCAGTCCCTTAATCATCTTTGTTGCCCTCCACTGGACTCACTCCAGGAGCTCCATGTCTCCCTTGTCCTGAGGAGCCCAGAGCTGGACACAGCACTCCTGATGTGGCCTCACCAGGGCTGAGTAGAGGGGCAGGATCACCTCCCTTGACCTGCTGGCAATGCCCTTCCTAATGCAGCCCAGGACACCACTGGCCTTCTCATTAGCATGGGCACATCGCTGGCTCATGGACAGCTTGTTGTCCACCAGGACCCCCAGGTCCTTCCCTGTACAGCTGCTTTCCAGCAGGTCAATCCTCAGCCTGTCCTGGTACACGGGGTTACTCTTCCCCAGGTGCAGGACACTGCACTTGCCTTCATAGAATTTCCTTTCTGCCCAACTCTCCAGCCTGTCGAGGCTGCACAGCACTCTGGGGTATCGGCCATTCTTCCCAGCTTTGTGTCATCAGTGAACTTGCTGAGGAGGCATCTACCCCTTCAAGTCATTTATGGATAACTTGGGGGACACCACTAGTGACAGGCCTTGAACTAGACTCTGTGCGACTGACTACCTGGCAAAAAAGTTTTATCTTTGTAATATAATTGAAAAACCTGTTGTTTTCCTGATCAAAATGTAATTCAGTGAAGTGTCTTCCTTTTCTAGAAAAAAAATCTATTCATTTAATAGCATGAAACAGATCTCTATAGAAATGCGTTAAGCTTCTGTACCAGTTACTCTAAGAGCTGTTAAATTTAAGTGAGTCTGGCACCCTCTTCCAGTTCCTTGTGTTCTAGATATTTACCTATTAAAGTGCAACAGAAAAGCCTAAGAAGTCTGCAGAGAATACACTGGCACTTACCTGGAAGAGTTCCATCCCAGCATTTTAATAAAATAATGTATTCAGTCACTGTGACATGATTTGTTGGTTATGTTCAGGTCTCGGAAGACAAGTGTTGACATATCATAGCTTTTGGAGTACTCACAAGGGTGTCCAGAAGGAAGGTCACGTAAGAATTGTGAAACGAATTGCTATAATAAATGGAGAAGTCCCAGATGTCCTCAGTGTAGGGCAGATCCTGCTGCCATTACCTGTGTCATGTTCATTTTGTGAAAAAATAACCCTTCAAGCCTTCTAGATGTGTCCCTTTTCTGTAATACGGGGAAGGTTAGTACTGCCAAGTTGGGTAGAGGGAATGGTGATGATTTTGCCCTGATTGAGCAAGCCTGGAGCACCATTCCTGCCCATGACTGGCACACTGAAGCAAACACCCTGGTTCCACTCAAATCAAACCAGGAAAATATAATTACAATTTTAGAGAATGTAGCACAATTTAATGAGGAAGTATTTTGACTCCGAAGAAAATTAATGCAGCGGAATATGTTGGATGAATACAATTCTGTAATCTTTAGTTTTGATGTGACACAGGCTGTAGCATTTGTTGGTAGGAATGTGTAAAGCTTTTAATACGAACCAAGAATTTGACTTATTTTTCTGCTCTATTTCCTTTTTTTCTCCCTGTTTTTTTCCTTTTTCAAACAGTATTATCTGGTTTAGTGTACAGTAAGCTGTGGACCCACTCTTAGGCTTTTACTTCTAAGTGGAAAATGGACAGACTGACAGATGGGGAAAAAGCGTATTTTTGTTAATTTTGATCAAATCTTTTCTTTAAACTACCTCTGTTGCTATTGAAACTCAAAATTTTTCAGTTTTTTTTCTGTTTGTTTCAAACAAATGAACTTTTGTCCCTCTCAAGCTACCTTTTGGTAACATTTTGAGTATTTTCCAACATTCACTCCTTCCATCATAGGGAATAATTTTTTTAATATCAAGGGCAGATGGACTTGTGAAAGATTTGAAGTTGTATTTGCCTTAGGCATGCATGCTAGACTGGTTATTTAGGCTCGTTGAACCTAAACCAAAGATGGAACAAGCTGGAAACATTCACTCCATGCTTTTATGTAAATTTTCATTCTATTCTGAGATCCTGGCAGCAGTATTCTGGGACCAAAATCTCTGGTAGTATTTTGGTACTTCTTGGAAACTGAAATAGAGCATGCAAAATCTTGTGAATGCTTCTTAGACATTTTATTTAGAACTGGATGTTGAAAAGAGCATTCCCCGTTATAGCCAAATGATTCATCTGCTGGCAGTGGGGTTTCAGCACTGGTGTTCTATCTGCTCACCTGCTTTTGTTGCCATAGCAGATGCCCATGTTCCCTGCTGTTGGTGTATATGTATGCAGCTTCTGTAGCTAGCATTCAGGTCACTTTAGTTTTCCCTCCCTGCTCACTTGCTTGTACTTCCTATAGCGTTCTCTCAAATCCAGCTACTCACATCAGGAGGATTTTCTTAATTCCTAGTGAGCATCAGGGTCATTCCAGCACCACTGAGGAACTGTTCATTTATCACTGGGCAATATCTGAAATACTGAAGTGAAAGAATGCAGGAAGTAATTGTAACAGTTTTTATTTTCTGATGTCACAACATACCACTATCACAAAGACCAAACCTTGCAAACATCTGGAAAAATGGTTTGTAATCAGGCCCTTTTTAGTGGTCAATATCACTTTCATTTGGCCATATTTACCTAGCTCTCAGAAAAGGGGGGAAATGAAGAGGAAGAAAAATACAAGGTCAGTGTGCTGAAAGTCTTATGAGGGTTGGGATCTCTGGGTTTAAAAGGGCATTACTAAAAGTGAATCTACACTTGGAATAATTCCCTGGTGGTGAGGAACCTTTTGCCTGTCAATAACAAACTGTGGTGGGTTGAGCTCAGCCCTCTGCCCACCCAGCTACTTTGTGCCTCCCTCTCAACAGGATAGAGGAAGCAAATATCACTCTCCCAACCCAACCCCTTCTTCCCAGGCTCACCTCATACACAAACGGACATCAAATATACATTTCAAAACTCTCAAGTTTTTTTATCTTGGTACCTAATTACACAAAAATCATCCTGATATAACAACTAAATAAGCATTTGTTGCACAGCATGCCCTGCAGAATGTGCCTCAACTATGCAACAGTGGAGCCTGCAGCTGAGCTGATGCTGGGCTTTTCCTGGTTCTCCGAGCATACCAGGAGAACCTGCTCCTCCAGAGAAGCTGTGGTCTTGGTTTGTTGTGTTGTTGGAAATGCCAGAGAGAGCACACGTGTCCATGGAAATACCACAACAGTCTTTGTTCCCATCTCCTTTCCTCTCCCTTCAGCGCATGCGACTTGAATGGGTTTTCTTTCAAGTTTCTGCCCATTTTCCCACTCTCAACACTTTCTCACGGAGAGAAAGCGAGCAGATTCAAGTGTCTCTGCTACTGGCAGTGACGTATTTACCTTCTACCACCTCATTGGTAGAGGAGCCCTTCCAAGGATGTTGATGAAAAGTATGAGAAACATAATTCTAATCCACAGGCTTGTCACAACTTCCTACTGCTGGGATAGCAGCAGTTCTGAAAACACATTGGATGCTTCTCAAACTTAGAAAAAGAGTTAATGCATATCCAGAATAGTATGCAAACCATATCATTAGAGCAGCAATAGCCTAGGAAATTAAAAGCATTGAAAATCTACCTAATTCATACATCTTTTCACTTAGAGAAGGTTTCCAGGTGAGCAAAAATATCTTCAGGAGTGAACATTTATTCTGTGTCCCAAAAATGCAAAAGACAAAGACACACTGCTGCTGTTATGCTGTACTTTCACAGCTACCTTCTTTCACTTCAAACATCTTCTGTCTGTCACACTGGAGGTGCTGATGGCACAACTAGCCATACCTGGAAAGGGAAATCTGAACTGCTTTAAAATGTCATTGACTCGATACAATGTGTGGTGTTCACAGCAAACTTAATCCAGGAGATTTTTCTGATAATTTGTGATTAGAAAAAGCATCCAATAAGAATCCTTTAAATGATATAGGCCCTATTAATAAATTCCTATTGAAAAAAAGAACTCATTTTACAATTGGTTGCTTTTTAAAATGTCTTTTACATCTTGCATGTATTTGTTTTTGTGAGAATAGCTTCTGCAAAAAATGCATTTTCCAATTTGAAAAAAAACAGAGTAAAGATATTAATCTCTTGCTTCACTTTGCTGGGAGATAGAACTATTTAAGTGAAGGAACAACATGGCACTGAATAATAAGCAGCACACATTCATCTTTTCTAGGAACTGAAGTTGTAGCCCACTACAATTACCGAAAGATGACTTTTTGAATAACTATATAAAATTCTACATTTTCTTGTGACTAAAAAAGATGTAGCAGGAAGGCCTTATAGTTTGGGCATGAGGAAGAAGCTTTTGAAATTATTTCTTATCTATTCTGTTGTTTGATTCAAGAAAACCACAAATGTCAAACTGGCATTTTTCAAATGTGTTCCAAGATATTCCCCTGAACAGATGATGTGGGAAAATTAGACAGAATTTCTAGCAGAGCTGTAATTTCTTTGAAGTTAATATTTGATATTTGAATAGATATTAATTAGTTTTAAGCCGTGTAAAAGGTCTCTTGCCCTATTAATTGTTTTATTTAATTCTGCTGACTACAGCTGGGGACTTTTTCTTTGTTTTCTGGTAAGATCACATTGTGAAATGCAAGTAAAAAATTCTTTGAAGTTTGAAGCTTTCTTTAATGTGTTGCAAAAACCTGAAGACTAGTTGTGTGTATATGCCCGAGTGGGTGAATATATGTATTATTGCATGCATAAATGTTTTATGGTGGGTATTACTTATCATCACTAGTAAAAGGCTTAGGAACTTTGCTGCTGATAAGGGGCAGTTCTCATTGTGAACTGGAGAAATATTAATGTGCTTTCTGTAAAAGTTATATATTTTATTCATGGAAGTGTCATGGAATTGAAAGAATTATTTTTCCGTGGTATTTGGTGTGGGTCATTTCAAGAGGAGGGTAAACTAGAGAGTCATGATTTAAGTGATTTTTTTTACTTCCTTTGAGTCTCTTGATTTTATTATAGTTTTACAGAACTGTTTTTTCACAAACACCCATGCAATTTCTGTCTTTCACTACATGCAGTGCTTTATTAAATGAACACAACAGACATTGAAAGTCCTAAGCAAAATTCTCAGACTTTAGTACAGCAAATTATTTCCTTTCCTTATCCCTTCCCATCTCTTGAAATTCGTATGCCTCATATTTCATATCCTTAGGATAACCAGAAACAATCAGGGAAACTATTGGTCCTCAGCACTTCATTTTCTACTTTTCCTCTTTTTATATTTGAGGGAGAAAATGTAGAAGGTTGCAAGCTCTTCAGGAATGGAACTACTGATTTATCACTAAGTGATATTAATCTCATCTAGACAATTTAGCTTTTTGCATATAGATTTCTTGCATGGAAAGAGTGCCAGGTAGCTGTTCAATCTCACTTCTTGATTTCCAGATAACAGGAGTACAAGAGAGGGGAGAAGCACAGACCCTTCTGTGCCATTTGCTACAGCCTGAGCAATGAGACATCAATATGAGAGAGGTAGATGTGAACTTTACGTGACAACAACTGAAACACCTGTCTAGATGAGATATTGGGCTGCCAGTAACCATCAACCACAGTTTCAGAGGCAAATTGTCATATTAGGACAGACTGAAAAACTAGCTGGAACAGGCTGGAAAAATACAATACTTCAGTTGCTTGTATAGCTAGCTGGAAAACAAGTTATTGCGTGTACAGTAAAGGTAGCTTTTTGTCAGGTGAAATCATTGCATGCAGCTGGAACGACACCCAGTTGAGTTCTCTTGCCTTGTTAGCATGATGAAGACGCCAGTGAAATGCTCCCTCTGTAATTTCTCTCTACAGAGAGGAAAAAGTGTAGCATATCACAGGACTGCTGGCCCCAAAGAATCATCCAGCATGGGTTCATTTGGCTAACTTTACCAGACACAACATCTCTGCTGCTATGCCAGAGGAAAAACCTCATTTTTTTCCCCCACAGAAACCTTTGCCTTTGGTTCTTTTCCTCTCAGTGGTGATGTTTATATGCTGAACAACCTCATTGGAAGATCTTGCAGTCACCATCCTGCCTAATTTAAATTCTCTTTGAAGGACTGCTGTCCTCATGATGCCATTAAGACACCTGTAGTTATCGGGAAAATTTGGAGTAACTGAATTTTTTGTTCTAGGTACTGCAAAAGTCTCTGTCAAATGCCATAACCTTGATCTCACAGGACTTGGATCTGGTACTTTGCATCTGTGATCCTTATTTCATGTAGCAGCAGCTTTACCCCTGTGCAAGGGGCATGTTCCTTGTCTGACTTCACGCCAGAAGTTGTCCTTTATCCTGGCTTTTTGCTGGCAGCCTTTGCCTCCTGCAAACGTCTTCCACGCTACCACCATGAGAGTGGGTCAGGGAGCGTGTTTGGCTGGGGTTGCTGCAGTCACAGCTGTTGAAAGGTGAGGGAGCTGGGCTGAAAAGACAGAGCCCCAAAAAGCTGGGCTCCTCCCACGGCATTGCGTGGGGGCTAGTGTCTGTCACCTGGTGAGGCTGGCAGAGCTGGGTGCTACTTAAGCAGAGTTTCTGTTTGTGTGTTTGGTCCCCATCGTCCCCAGGATGGTGCTGCATGCCCCAGGTTGGACCTTGGTGGTCTGCATTAACAGCTTTGCAGCATTTGTCAGCTTAGACACAATGACTATTTTTGTGTTCCTAAAGTTAGCAAGACGTATCTTACATCTGTTAAATGCTTCACTTCAGGCAACCCTTGGATGAAACAAAGAGATCAGGCAGGGTTCCCACTCTTAATTATTGAACTGTGACCTCATTTGTCCTCAGGAGATTCTGCTTTCCACCACCCATGACCTCTAGTGGTTGAGATAAAAACACAAAGCCTGTCAAGAGGAATCTGCAATGACATCAGGATGGATGCTCTTGTGTTTACTGCCCACTGGTGCGTGGCACTGCTGACTAGAAGACTTTCTACCTATACACCATGTTGCGTTTAAGCTTCTCTAGTTACCCAAAGATGAGGTCGCTTGGTTCATTAAAGATTTATGATTATATAGTGCCTTTCTTCAGAGGGCTTCCAAGGCAGCTGGCAAGTTTATATCTGCATGAGCGAGTGCCTGAAACAAGCTGTTAGTGATTTCTCCACAGACTGAGGACCTGGTACAAGAAAACTCCCTTTTCTCTCTGTTCTTGGATACACACTAGGGTTAGGCATCATTCCTCCACGAGGCATGCGCTGCCTGTGCACTTTGTGATATGACATTCCTCAAACAGGAGTTTCTTAGGCTTTTTCGTTCCCTTTTTCTTTTTCTTTCAAGTTCATTTGACCGAGGTTTTTTGGGGTTTTTTTGTTTGTTTTTCTTCCTAACTTTTACTGTGGTAGAGCAGGATCCTATTCCACAGACAAGTTTAGAGCCTCATTTAAACCAGCCTGTAGCACGGAATTCAGTTTAGATCAAGTAAAGGGAGTGGAAACTGGTCACATAATATTGCAAATAATTTTTCTAGCCATGTTTGGAAATAGTGTGGTTTTATAGTCAGGAATGACATATAACCATAGAACAGTGTCTTGAAGTGCCCTTCTAGTGGACAGAAAGTAACCGGAGGATTTTGCCATCACGAATTAATCTTGCAGTGGTTGGTGACCGGTTTTATCACTTAAGGTACTGAAAGGAAAGAGACAACTTTTTTTCCCTGAGCATTAGAGGATGTACTTGGCAAAATAGAGAGGGAAAGTCATAAATCTTGTAAGTGAAATAAAGACGTGGTAATATTTGATGTTTTTGTCTTTCAGAGTGTATTAGGAGCATTTCTAATTGAAGATGTTTGTGGTACTTGAGAAAGAACATGATATATTGTTTTAAAAGAACATGATATATTGTGTTTATGGTTTTTAAATTTAAAACCCAACGCCTTCTTAAGGCAGTGTTGCATACAATGTGTGCAGAAAAGAAACCAAGGCAGAGGGAGAGGCTGGGTTTCCATTTATTCCTTGGCAATTTACACTTAGATTCTGCCGGTGTAAGTATAACTAACACAGCAGTAAAGGGTGCTTTGATTCACACTTGTGCAATCTCCCCACGGCTAGGGACAGGTTGATGTTAGCCAAGCATGATCAGAGAGCTGGTTAGGATTATCTGATAGAGAAGTTCTCACTAATATCCTACAACACAGGGAAAGCTCCAGTTTTAATTTGATTTAGCTGTTTTCAACATCAGTGAAGGTAAAACTACAGCAGACCCTGGCTGTGCTGCAGGACTGTGGTGCATCAGTCATTGTGAAGATGCACCCATCTTCCTACTGCAGCGCTGTGAACCTCCCCTAAGCCCAAGAGAGTTTTCCCTTTTCCATGCCTTATCAGCAGCAATATCATGCAGGTCAAACAGTCTCATTTACCCGTCTGCATGTCTCCCAGTGTCTTTTGATGCAGCTTTGAGGCTGACCTGTGCAAATGTAATTAACCTTCCCTGCCCCTGGCTGTGCTGGAGAGAAGAGAGGGAGTGCAGAGGTGAGCAGGGCACATGGGGGATGGTCAGCCCCACAAAATCTACATTTTTCATATTAAGATCTGACAGGTTTTTCTGATAAGACTAGTCCTACCCTGTAGTTTGGGAGATCAAAGCTTCCTTTTTACTCAGTCTTTTGCCTGCATTTGGATTTTATCTCTATAACCTTGACTGGAGAGATGACTTTTTAATGGTGTTGGCACGACCCAGGGAAATTACAATGTCAACAGCAATTGTTCTGCTGGTCTGTTAATCCTGTTTTATCCTATTTACTCATGTTGTTTTTTGGCTTGTGATAAATAGGGTTGTACTTAAAAAAAAAAAAAAGGAAAGTTTTCAATTATGTGTTTCCTAATCACGGGAATCACTCTCCTGGTTTCTTCCCTTCCATTTACACAGAATCACAGGTTGTCTGAGTTTGGGAGGCACCTCTGCAGGCCACCTAGTCCAACCCACCTGCTCAAGCAGGGTCACCTGGAGCTTGTTGTCCAGGACTTGGTCCCTTTGGGTTTTGAATATCTCCAAAGGATTGCACAACCTCTCTGGGCAGCCTGTGTCAGTGCTTGGTCACTCTGGCAGCTAGAAGGTGTTTCCTGATGTTCAGAGGGACCCCTGTGTTTCATTTTCTGCCCATTGCCCCTCGTACTGTCACTGGATATCACTGGGAAGAGTGAGGTGGTCTTTGTGTCCTTTACAGCTCTCTACCTTGTTGCCCTTGCAGGTATCCTTCAGACACAGAGGCTTGCAGAATACTGCTGATAGTCAGCTCAGATCTTTTTCAGAGGTTTTTTGACTTCTTTTGTCTTCCTAATTTTCTTTCTTGGGCTTGCACTTCAGAAGAGGATTCCTTGCAACTCATGGCTGAAAATAACAGTGTAAGGAGATCTTGGAGAATTCTCCACTCCCACCTCTGCCACTCCTACCTCTATTGAAAATTGGGAGCAGAACATTTTTATTGCTTGTTTTCTATCAAGCAGCTGTATGAATTAAATGTCATTTTGTGATATCCTGGAGTTCCAAGACACAATATATGTCAGTGATAATAGATATGCTAAGTTACCAAAGCTTTTTTATCCCAGAATTCGTGCGCTCATTTTTGATATATTATCAATTAAACATTATTTTTATATTTTCTGTTATCTGCCGTTCTTTTAATTACTAGTTCTGGATGTTTAGCTTCTTTCTTATCTCTCATGAAAGCATCAAAGTGTTCAATTTTGGCTGAGAAGTGAGCACACACTTTGACCACTGTGTTTGGGAACTTTTTCTGCATGTAGAGTAAAAACATAATTTGTTCACTATATTTGGAGGGATGGGTAGGAGAGGTACACTTGATAGTGTCCTGGTAGCCTCTTTTGACTCCTATATACGTTTGTTTAAGAAACGTGTAACTTGCAGAAACCTAGGAAAGGGCAGGCCAGATCATAACTGCCGGTTTGTTTTTTTTCTCTTAATGAGTCTTGGTAATTGCAGTGAGGGGATTCATTCCCCTTGAACAGTCCAAACCTCTGATTTTGGGAAGGAAGTAATAATGTTAGATAAACTTACTCTGCCATTCTAAAGCCGTGTGTATGTGTACATATGGGTGTTTGGGAATTGTGCTACTGAAGGGACTGGAGAGTCAAACCCAAGTTTGGCACCAAGATAAAATGTTAATCCAATCTAATATGAACTCTGGGGTTTGTTTATTTTCTCAGCTTTGAGCAGTTGTGGATACTAATGATGCATTATCAAAGACAACAATCCAAAGTAATGGATTTGTGCCATGTGTAACCCAGAAAAACTCAGTATCTGGTACAGGGAAATTAAAGTTTTTGTGGCCACCAAAGAAGCACATAAGTGTTCTTTCGGTTTTGGGTTTAATTTAAAACTAAATCTTGATATCAAAAGATACTACAGCTTGCTGTAAAACAGCTTGTAGTACTAACTTCTTTCCTAAGCCTGACAATGCTGAAAGTGATTTACTGAATTGTACTACTTTTCCTACTTAATAGGAACACCTCTCCTATGAGGACAGGCTGAGGGAGTTAGGGCTGTTAATCCTGGAAAAGAGAAGGCTCCAGGGAGACTTTAGAGCACCTTCCAGCCCTTAAGGGAGCCTACAAGAGAGCTGGAGCGGGACTTTTTGCAAGGGCATGTAGTGACAGGACAAGGGGGGAATGGCTTTGAGATGAAAGAGGGTAGGTTTAGATGGGATATTAGAAAGGAAGTCTTCACTGTGAAGGTGGTGAGGCACAGAAACAAATTGCCCAGAGAAGCTGTGGATGCCCCATCCCTGGGAGTGTTCACGTCCATGTTGGATGGGGCCTGGAGCCACCTGGTCTAGTGGAAGGTGTCCCTGCCCATGGCAGGGGTTTGGAACTAGATGATCTTTGGGTCCCTGCCAATCCAAACCATAAACCATATGGCTTTAGGAGTCATAGCTAACTACTCAATGTAAGCTTTTATCAGCAAGTAGCCTGGAAAAGACGTAGATTTTAACTGATATTCCACGTATTTTTATCTGTGTACTAAATGCATTAAATTATACATGTTATTAAAATTAATTCGAGGATCAAATTTTAAAACGTACTAACCCTGTTTCTAGTGCAGAGGGATCTACCAGGTTCTAAAGAAACCATTTAAGTCATAGAGGGTTCTTCTTCTTACTCATTATATGAAACACTGAGTCACAGTTTTCAGTATTTTAACGGGCAGGTATCTCTACACTCTTCTGCTTTTTTCAGGAGCTGGTGTTGGTTTTCTCTGTCTGATGACAATTTTTGTTCTTTAAATCAGAAGTTTTCTTGGCATTAATAAAAAATATTCTGTGAGTAATGTTGGTTGTATTTACCTGTGATATGTTGAACATATTTCCTTTTGGAGTGTTACTCAGTTATCCTGAGAAGTCGAAACATGTTTTTAGAAGAATGGGGACTTAACAAACAAGGAGAAAAGATGTAGTGGAGTCCTTTATTGGATAAATACTTGATGGTTTGCCATGCTTAATTGCCTACTAGTCTTGTGTTTTGTGGCAAAATAACAACCATGTGGACTATTTACAAGAGCAACTATTGTCTGAGATGCTGAAAATAGACCATTTGATCAATTTACCACTTGTAACTCTAGCATTACAGCAGGTATTTTCAGGGACCTGCTTTATAATGCCCTTTCTCTGTTCTAAAGTTTTGTACTATTATTATGTGTTGAGGTAAAGGATAGATTGTGAAGATAGAATGCACAATGGAGAGGTCTGTGTTCTCAAACAGAATCTGAGGCTACTTTTTATTTCCTGATTTCTATTCTGGTCAGAATTGCATTGGTCTGGAATCATTGCTTCTGTCAGCCACTTATTACTGTGGGATATAGTAATTTTCCCTAAGTGTATGCAGAATGTGCATCTGCTTAGCTTTCTGTGCTGGAAATATGTATTTCTAGTTCTGCATTTAGTTTTATGGTTACATTGGAAAAGGACAGTATAGAATAGTTTCCTGAAATAATCTTTCAGGATCCAAATATTCCATGCTGGCCTGTCTGCAGGAATTTCCTTTTCATTGAGATGTTTCCCTATCCATCTGTCTTCATGTCTTCCCCTGACAATAAAAAGAGTGCTAGTAAACAGAAGGAAGACCTTTTCTCTTTGTTTATTACTGCCAGGGCATCTCCTTGTAAGCATCTTGAGCTTAGTGGCTTACTCCGACTGTGCTTTAAGTTTCTTTTTCTTGCACCTTGAACAATGAAGTTCTGTTTTACACCCAAGAGTTCAAAGTGCTTTGAATTCTGGTTTTTGAGAACAATAAACTAATTCAGAAGTTGTCCCATTGCTTCCATGCTTCCAAACCTTACCCAGAAGAATGAAAACTGACTCTCCATAATGGGCTGGTAGATTTGCTGGTTCCCTTGGGACACAGGCAAGGTGACAGGCCTGAAGTCTCTCAGTTACAGCAGGCTCCTTATTGCAGGTGCACTGAACTCCTGGTTTCTGTGATGCCACAGTCATTGCCACAAGTCACTCAGGTGCAGAAAGGGCAGGGAAACGTGAAACCAGCACACTGAGAGATGTTCTCTGCTCTGCCAGTTAACAGCACGATATCTGCAGGGCAGGGGTGTCATAGAGGCTGTGTCAGGAATTTTTGGTTTATGCAGGATTTAAAGCTATGAACTAACAGAGATCTTTGCACTGGCAGTTGATTACTGGGGGGTGCTTTCTGGCGACAAAGAAAATACATTCCTACCTGGTTTGCCAGAACAACATTTACCTGACGCAGGCCACAAACTTTCCATGCTCAGACCATTGCACATGCTATTGTCAATGCTGCATCTTGTGCCCAGAAACAAGAGGGTAGTGCTGAGTCTGCATGTGAAAATTAGGTTAGAGGTTGATGGGCATATATGAGATTTCTAATACCTGGAGTTCCCAGTTACACACAAGCACAAATTCAAGACCTCCACATTTTGTCATATGCATTAGGAGTGCCTTTTTTTTTTTTTTTTTTTTAAGAATTGGCCTGACAAGCTCAGGATGTTTTCATATTGCTTTTTCATTCCTCATTCACACTTTAAAGACATTCTGAATATTATGAGCAGTGCAGAGTCAACTGAGTGCTAATTTCTCATTTCTCAGCTTAAAGAGGCTGTGTTGTTTGGGTGCCTTTGCTAGGAAAAGTACAGTTCTAGATCATCTGTCCTGGCAGGCTGAGACCCCCCACCAACATGTAGTCCTTGAACTTCAGCAGAAGTAATAATTTAATACTTGCAAGCAGTTCAATTTGATTACCAAGAACCAAATATATACTTATCCTTGTCTTGTCAAATGGGGCATGATTTAGCCTATACATTAATTACATTGGTATGACAAAATACTCTTATTTGTGGCTGCCTAAGGATATAAGGATGAATTAATATAGCAAATATTATTTAATAACTGATAGAGCCTAGGAAAAGGATAGCTGCTACAAAATCCCTGTCTGATCCTTCTAGTTATATGTATAAGGAAGCCTGATAATCCCTGAAAAGAGCCAAAAACTTTCGAGGAAAATTTTGAATCATGCAAGGTCAAAATAGCAAAATTACAGTTAAATTTTTCAGAGTAAAACTTGAACCTAGTGAAACCAGAAGAAAAAATTCTGTTACAAATGTAGCTGCTTTGTTCAATTTTGCAGGTTGTTTTCACCTGTTTAATTTTTTTTCTGTTTTTGCAGTGTATTAAAATATATTACTTTAATTTAAGTTTTTTGCAGTAGATATGTTTTTAATTTAAAAAGGGCCCTTTTTGGCCAGAAAAATAGTTTAAAATTATTTCTCCATACCCTAATAGAAGGAAAACCAGAGATATGATAAGCTCACGTTTTAGTTTTTATAAGTTATCAGTTTCTCATTTTGAGAAACTAGAGTTGTATACAGCATTTTTATTTCAGCCAAACTACAGCAAAACCAGTGCCATATTTTTCTTGAGATATAATTGATTTAGAACTGCAGGATGTGAGTGGAAAGAAAAATTTAAAAGTGTTGCCATTTCACTAGTTAGAAAGAGGAAAGAAAGACTATTTTGTATGAAAGTCTCGGAGGGAAATCTGAAGCGTATGAAGAATTTCTCAGGTTGCAATATCTTTTTTTTCTTTCCTTCTTTTTCTTTTTGTTTTTCTTTAGATGGTAAAAATCCCAAAACATTTACAAGTGATGTGGCAGGCAGGAATTACTCAGCTTATAAGCACCCTTCAAAAGGGTGAAAACAAAAAAACCTGCACTCTTAGGTTAGCCTAGAAAAGCTGGACTGAAGTTCTTTCTTTTCCGCTTATACCTAGGCAGTCTGGGAGGAGAATGTTAACCACTGGTCCCTAGCAGTGTATCCTGACTTCTGATCACTTATATTGAAGAAAAACACCCATTTCAGAGAGAGTGCAAGACGGTGTGAAAGCAGAAAATACCACACTCCACCCTAAAAAAAGGTAAGAAAGGGGTTTTTTTGCTGATCCTTTAACACTGGAAGTGGTGTCTGCATTTAACAATTCATTATGATGAAGGCACAAGTGAAAATTTAGATAATAATTGAACACTGAAATATTTATTTAACTTGCATATCCTAACTTAGAAAATAGGATTTTTTTGTATATAATAAAGAATGTAATGCATGTGTTCCTGACCTTAAAACTATTTGTTTTGTCACTTTTGTGTTCATTTTGGAAAAAAAAAACCCGTGAAAACCAAAAAATGTTATCTTTCATGTCAAGTACTGAAGTTATTTTTAGCCATGCAAAGTTTTATGTAGTCTCCAGTCTACCATGCAATTCTTATGTGGCAAAGATGTACCAGCACGTTTGTAGAATGCTGCTGCTGGGAATTAATGCTAAGGAGTAGTTTTGCCATTTGTGCTTTTATCAGAACAGATCTGCACTATTTCCCTTGCTGCTGGGTTTTGGATTGACTGGTTATTTGTAAAATATTTACAACTCTACTTCCTTAGATGCTTCAGTTCTGAAAAGTATTGGAAGTAGCTGAAAACAGTTAAAACGTACTATACTCTGCATGTTTCCTCTGAAAGTGGAGCGACAGCAGCAGAGGATTTTTTCCATTCAGATTTTCTCCCCCTGCCCCCTTTCTTTCTTTATTCTGGGGAGAATGTTGAAATTCTGAACGATAGTTGATAATTTCTTGCTACACCAGACATTCTGTAATACGGTTCCAGGACAAATGTGTTCATCACATTTGTGAACTCCCTGCTCTACACCACATATGCATAAATTTTGGTTTGGAGTCGATCTAATATAGAAATGCTGTCTTTGCACTTGCACAAAGCAATGTGATTCTGCTGTTTGAAGTTATCTTTGTGGTTTTAGAGAATCTCTGCTGTCTAACCCATATCACCTGGTAAATTGAAAAGACTATTGGTTACCTAAAAGTCCTGACTTGTGACTGTCTTGCCAAAATGTATGTTTGGCTGGTGTGTTATGTGGCAAGAGAATAAATGACAAGCAGATATCTTTGACAACTCTTCTGAAATGATCATCTGAAATACATCGGCTTGCTGCTAAGAAACAAAGGTTCTGTTTTCTTGAGATGGTCATAGTAATTTTTACATTTTTCTACCATAAAAACCTACTACACCTCAGCTGAGGGTACAAACGTGTTTGTGAAATACCTGTTTGCGAGAAGGTGTCTGTTAATGTATTACAGGCAGGACATGTTCTTATTTCTTCAAAGCAGAAAGGTAAGAAGCGTGCCACCACCAATGGAAAATGCTCTGTGTGTGCAGGATGCTTCCTACCTGCTCTCTCTAACCTCGTATTTCTGTGCCATTTGTATGTAAGGATTACAGATTCTGAAGGATCTTCTGTTTTCTTTGAGTAGACTTTATTTCTGCAAGCAATACAGCCTTTTTCAAGTAGCACATTTTATATTTTGCCAAGAAAGATACGATACCCATTTGTCTTAAAGTACAGATGTTCCAAAAACAGTTTGTGAGGGTGGTCAGGTACAATATCATCTCCAGATTGACTAATACAAATTTCATAAATAAAATATGCAAGATAGATGTTTCTGTATAGAATCTGCATATAATATTTCTTCCAAGAGAATTAAAGCTAGGGTTTTTTTCTGACCGTGTACTCAGTGTTCTTTCATAACCCACCCACATATCCTGTTGTTAGAATATTCTGCTTTTTACTGCAGAAAAAGTTCAAACCTTTTTTAGAAATAATTTGCATTGTAAGTAGAAATTTTGCTTAATACGTGAGATTCTCTTTAAATCATTTGTGAATGTAGTGTTAGTTTTTTGACAAGTTTATTGAAGTCTAATATTTTTTCTTATGAAGACTTTCTTTCTAGTTCATTCTACCATTTCACATTTTCTGAGCTAAAATGCTCATGGCTTCAGACTCATATTTACTGGTGATCCTACCCAGCTTCCCCAGAGACTTCAGTTTTCCTTTAAGGCATTTTCCTTTAAAGCTTTTTTTTTTCCCATTCTTCAAAAAGTGGAAGAACAGGTAATCCTTGTTCTTCTATATTCTATTAAAGTTTTTTAATCTCATTTGGATCATCCGAAGTTTTTCCCCCTTTATTCTGAAATTTCTTGCTCCCCTAATTTTTCTTCTCCTGTTCTTTATATTTGCCCAATTCAGTTTTCTTTCTTACAACACCTGATGACTATGGATACGTTTGATTGTGTCCTTTCAGTCACTTCAGAGGAAGTACAAACAACTAAGATTTTCTGAAATGAGTCACGGTTCAGTAACTAGCTATGCAAATAATCTAGTTCCTATTTTAATGAAGAAGAGGTCCTCCCGAGAAGACAGAGACCGTGGTTTAGTCAACGTTATGTTGTAGCATTTGTCCATGACTAATTTTCTAGATTTTTAGACTTCTCTTGGGTTATTCTTGCAATGAACTTTAGTGATAAGCCTCGACATGAAAAGTCCCTTGGTTTGTGAACCCTCTACAATGTGAACAAGTTGGTTGTCTTCTCAAATTTAAAATCACAAAACCAGCCAGGAAGGCTTTCACTGTAAAAATGGACTCTGACTTCATGCTCTTCTACAATTCAGCCTTCGCTTGTTTTTGTGCAGAACAGTGTCACATCCTCATTCTAGCCCAGTGAGGGAGTGACCCCACACACCAGAGAAAGTTGCTTATTCAGTCCATGGTTTGTTCATCTGCTGCCTCTGGCCGTGCAGGACTGGGACTTGGGGTAGTGGAGCTCAGCTGGATAGCTTCATGCTTGCACCACATGGAAAACTCCTCTAAAAAACTCACCTGCACTTACCATAGCCACACCTGTCTGCCTTGCGGCTCTCCCCAGTGTTGTACTTAGAAAGAATCAATGCCTTTGTTGCCTCCATGACCTGAGAAGAGCAACCAAAAAGACGGCCTGACAGTCGCAGCGACCTGAAATTATGTTCACAGTTCCATGGAAAGTATTTTCTGATACGCAATTAATTAATAATTGCATATTGGTGTGATGCAGCACATCGCACCATCTGCAGAACATTGCAGCAGGGGTTGAAAACTGGGGCAGTTACATCCATCTGCTGATTGTCATAGGGCAATAATTACAGTAAAAGCGCTCAAGATTTTGATGATCTGAAAACCGATACTGTGAATATCCAGTACTTGTTTCATAAACCATTTGGGAAATCTAATGTTTGGGGGTATTTCTCTCTGTGGCCATCACATAGGGAATTGGAAATCACCAGCTTCTGAGTCTAGGCACCTAGTCCTTCTCTTGGTAAGAGCTGCAAGATCCATGGCTAATATTTACCAAGCTGGCAACCAGTAAGGTTTTGGAGGTTGAGAGGTTTGGCTTTTTTAACTATTACTGGCAGGAAAACGGAAGGGCAGTAAGCAGATCTGTTATATTATGTAAGCTACACCTGACAATTTTGGGATCTTCCAGAGAGCCTGGAGAGAGTGCAGCAAAAGGCTCAAGCCCCTTCTACAGAAATTTCCTCTGGAAGGTAATACTGCGATGCTGAAGAGCAGGGTTGTAGTTGATCAACTCCTTTTGAAATAATGGTATGACAACTCTAAATAAAACAACAATGAACAAAAGAAATGGTCATGTCACGTTTTTCATGTTGCTTTATCCTCACAATACAAAACAGAAATGGTTCTGTTCCTCGAGGAAGCTGCCCAGTATGCAAGAACTTGTCTTGATAATTTTGCAATAGTTTTTTCTGCTTTTACTTCCTTTGGATAAAGATGGATGGCATATTTATGTTAAAATCAGAGAAGTATTTATATTCAGCCTCTAAATGCCTGTATGTTTTTGAACATTTTGTACTTAATACAGAATAAGGGCTTTAGGAAAACGAATATAATATGTTCTAAGGCAGAGCTAATTCTTGTGAAGTGGTTTGATTGCAATAGTACAGCTTGATTCTAATTAAATCTGTTTCTTTCTTTTAGTCACCAAGTTATAATTGGAATTGAAATTACATTTGCCTAATTAGATTGACTAATTCTAAACAAGATTTCCATGCTCTCCAGAAGTATTTTGGAGCAGCTTATATCTTAAAATGGGGTCAAAACTGTGAAACTTGATGATTCGTGAATTTTTTCAACGTGTTCTGAATTTCTTTTGACAAGCCAGTATTTTCACAAGGCCAGGAACCATGTTTGCAAAACTAGGATTAGTTTCTGTTTTGGTTGTTATTTCTGTGACCTTCCTGATGACAAGTGATTCAGGTTTAGTAATTCTGTAGACTACATTGTTTCAACTTCTCCTATGTTGAATTCTGAGAGAATATCAATGAAGCGTACTGTAGGAAAAATTATCTGAGGGCAAAAGGTGATTTATGCTTCCTCTACTACTTTTAGAACTGGGTCAATTAAAGGATTCCCTATGGTTGTATTTTTTTTTCCATTGCTGCTCCCACATTACATTTTCAAAGTTCAAATTTGCATCTTAAGAGTACTTAGGAATTCAGGTTTGTAGGATTAGGACAGGAAAAATTGACACAAACCCTGATTTGACTTTGCTAATGTGATACATGTGTTTATCATGTCCTGCCTTAGGTATCTGGCAGTGGCTAAATAATCTTAGAAGAGTCAGGAAAAGACACATGCTGAATTTTAATATGGTTTAGTGCTTTCTTGAGCTGGAGGCTCGCTATAACCCTGGGCTTCAGTGGCTGACTAGGATGGAGCGAAGTAAAGTTCTTCATGAAATTCTGAACAGAAAAGAAACCCAAGTATTTATGAGAGCTAATTATGAAATGCCACATTAAATGCTGTTATGCCAGTGGTCTGACTATCTGATCTGTATTCAAGGACTTAAAATTCCCTGTGACCTTCCTCCACTCCATCCAAATGAATCTCTCAGCTCAAATGCAGCTCAGAGACCTAGGCAGCTTTTAATAATCTTCTTGGAGATCTGTAACATTGGAAACTGAGAGTAGACAGAGGTGTCTTCAAGACAAGGTCCTTCTTCAGCTCCATTGTCTTTATCATTAGGTCAGAAGGGGAGCTGAACTCTCCTGACATTGCTGGATAATTTATCCCACAGCAGGATCCTACTGAGTTGGCTAACTTTTGTTGATAAAACTCAGGCTAAAACAATGTCATATAGAGCTGGTTTGTGTCTTACTTTGTTTCTGTATTGCATATATTGTTGTCTAAAAGTGAGATGTCTTCCCAAGACCAAAGAATGGTTCTGCAGATGAAGCAAGAGTACAAAAGATATATAACCCATACGCAAATTTCCCTGGAAAAGTTTGTCAAGGACTTTTAAACTGTTATTTTAATCTGACTACATTTTATAGGAGGACAAATGCTGTGATTGTTAATGGCTGTAGTATTTTCAGATCTAGAAGATGCAATATGACATTATAATGATCCTATGTAACATACGTAGTAAAAGTATATTTTATTGAGCCTATTAACGTAGTTGTTTAGTCTTTGGTGAAATTTACAGTATGGAAAACATGCAACTAGGTAATGTAATCTGAAGAAAATAATCTCTTGTAAATCCTTGTGCTTCTGCAGCATTCAGGTAGCTAATACAGTGCTTATACTATAATAATGTTTAATACTATTAAGCTATCTAATATAGTGTTCGTGTATGGCACTATTTGTCTATTGCGTTAAATAGAAGTACTATTTATAATTTAAAATATTTATTAAATAAATATATAATGTTATTAGTTTCCATTATTGATCAGAGGAAGGAATGCAGACAGTAAAAGGAAAAACATGTCCTGTACAACGTGACTTTCTTATTACAGAGCTCTGCGATTCCTTGGAGGTTTGATTCATTGGCACTTGTTATGAAGCACAGCTATAATTTTCACATATTAAAGACCTCTAATGTAATATAATGACTGTTGTATCCTTACAAAGCTTCTACTGCATAGTTCCAAAACAGCCTAAAATGCACGACACTTTAGCACATGATTTAAAGATAAGGTAGAATTTACCTTGTGTTTGGTTTCAAAATCTCAATGCTTATATAAATGTGTTGTGCTATATTTCTTGTTTCAGTAACGTTTAAAAAAACCCACAAAAAACAAAAAACCAAACCCAAACCAAAAACACCCACAAAAAAACCATGGCTGCAGCTGAAAGCGATACTAACCAAAATGTTCAGTCTGATATACTGGGTACTGATGATTCAGGTACTACAAAAATAAATTGAGTTTTTACTTATAAAATAAAGAGACAGAACACATTTTCAGTTTATTTACAGAGGAAACGTCTTCCTTCCTCATAAATTACTTCAAGGGATCTGCTTATGTCTGAATCTGCTTATGTCTGAAAAATGTAGATCTGACCAGGCTGGTCTTGCAGTTCCATCTCACTGCAAGTGGGTCACTCAGTGTCTTACATAATCTGGAGCATATCTGAACACTCGAGATAGCAAGACCCGAGTGTTTGTATAGGAATTACAAGTTACAGGCTTTTACAGCTTGGATTGATGTAGTGTTTTCTTCCTTACTTCCCTTTCTTCATTCCTTTTCTTTCCCATTATTTCAAGCTGTAGCAATGATCAACTTAGTTCTGTTATTTGAACAAAAGAGTCCTAGAAACTGTCTTTAAGAAGCAGTATGGTATCCAGTTTATCTTGTCTTCCTCTTTTAAGTGTAGAACTGTTAATTTCATTGTATTCATGAGTACCTTGTTAAGGTGAATGTATCTGCACTTCATGTATGTGTCCAGTTGTTTAATGTACTCTGTTTAGAAACTTTTCCTGATACTGAATCTAGACTTTGTCTGTCAGCATTTTGTCTTAGAAAGCATGCAGAGACTCCTCATCAACCCTACTTATTTCATTCTTCTGCAGGCTCACTTCAAAAATTAAAGTTCAGTACTGGAAGAGAAAACTATCTTAAAGGATTTAATATGTAATCTTTTCTATTCCCAAATTTACTGGAATTCCTCTGCTAAGGTATAAAAAAGAAAGCTGCAATAAGGAAATCTCCAGTGATAGAAATATAGGAAGGAATTATGGAAAACTAGATCATGAACAAAATAACTCTTCTAGATTTCAGTTCAGGAAGTTGCTTGAATCTCTCTGTTAATATGTTTTGAAGAACTGTCACATGAAAATGAAAGGCAATCCTCATCCTCAATAGCTTAATTACTTGTAATTCATATTAAGTGCATAAGGGGAATTTATATAGCCTTTGTGATGCCTATATGAAATTGTAAATGGAAAAGCCTGCAATTCAGTCCATTGAGGGACTGTAAGAATATGTATGAATGAAGAGATACTGAACTTTCTTATGGAAACTGTAATTCTAAAAAGCATAAAACATTTCCTAAGAAGACTGAAATGCCCCTTAATCTGTAAAGAAATCTGACCTGTGTGGAGAACTAGTCACAGAAGCAGAAGTTCATGGTGTTTTCTCTGGCTTTAAAGATTTGTAACCTATATCAACTAACTAAAAGCTAGATGAACATGATCATCCCAGGTCATTCCACCAGTGATGTTTATCACAGGAGTGCAACAGAAAAGACCCGAGCTATTCAACTTCCTTAGGAGTGTTTAGCTGTGCTGGAGTCAGTAGGATGTATAAACAGTACCAATTTGGTAAAGACTCTTTGTTTCTATTAAAATAGATAGTTGAATTAATTATGAAATGGGAGCGGTGATTTTTAGATGCTTCCACTAAATGCCAGCTTCCCCTTATGTTTTTAGGGAGCTTGGAAGAACTACGCCAATTTCTCCTTACGGTTTAAGAAGCTTGGAAGAGCTATGCAATGGTATCTCTTAAAAGTTAAAATACTGTTGAAAGTTGTCCTCATAAAAGTCATCATACATTGTGAACTGCCAGTTTTCTGCTAATTTCATGACCGTGACTTCAGAAATCCTGAAATCCACTAGGCAGTGATTTTAATCTTTATTTAGGATTCACATATAGCTAATATTGTTTAAATTCCCTATATCTCCTTATTTTCCTCCTCTCTCTCTTCCTTCTGTCAGCCTTTCATCCATTTGCCTTAAAGGCCCAGGATGGATGAGTCAGTGATTCCAATCTGTATTTGCTTAGATACCAATTCCCTTTTAGGGATAGCACTATCACGCTTTGTCTCAGGAGGTAGTCATGCTTTTTGAACAATTTTGACATCTAGAACTTTCTTCTATTAGGTATAGACTGCTTCACTCCTCTCTATATCAAAAAAATAATATAGTCTCTGGGTTTGCTTTTTAAAAAATTCCAAAACACGAACAACGCAGCTCTTGGCTGCACAGATATCACCAATCCAATGAACAGTCAAACTGGTTTAATCTCGTGTGGATCCCTCACTTTCTTGGTTGTTCATTCATCTTTGGTCACTTGAACATGGGTCTCCTTGTCTTCCTGCCTCCCTCTGGTCCTCACCTCCTCTGTACTGCCAGGAAACCCTTAACACTAGAACTGCCAGACCTTGTGGCTCTGAATTTTACCTTGTGTGACTTGACCGTTTGGAGGGAAACTGACAGTATGTCTCTCCCTTGCTAAATAAAGAACAAACTGCAGATATCTGGAATGAGAAGGGCTGAAAAGCCAAAATACCTGATGAGAAGGAGATGTTTCATGCTGTCACCACAGCAACACCTGAGTGCTTGAGCAGGCACAAGTTGCTTCTGGAGCACCCTAAATGCCACGACTGCTTGATGCTCTGGAGCTGCAACGATACATGCCCAGATTAGGGGTGTCTCACTTGGAGGAGGTGGGGAGGGAGGGAACACCTTTTTTCACCCTTCTTATTTCTCTCTTCATCTGTCAAACCAGGAGAAACCTGGAAGGGGAACACATGATGGTATTGCTTTGTGTTAACTATTTTGTAATTAGCCGAAGCACTGAATATGCTTCTGTCTCTTTAAAATGGTGTGGTATTTTGTGCTGTGACTACTACCAAACGTGATGTTATTTGAGTGAACGGAATAACTTCATGTGTGTTGAGGTGTGAGGTGACCTCATTATTCCTAAATCTGTTCTTAAATGTTTTGTAGCACTCCTTATTCAGCTCTAGTCTTTCAGCTGCTCAAGTGTTTTTAATTCTGCTCTGGTTGCGTAACAAATTTTTTTTTAAATGTCAGAATCACGGCAACATAAGTCGGTTCAATGAACCAAACTGGCAGAAATTTAGCTGCTCATAGATAAGACAATAATAGAGCAATACTAAACAGGGTTTGTGGCTTAATGAGATAGGAAGCAATACTTACCTGGTTTTACTTTGATGGAAGGATGTTGATTAATGCAAGACATGCTTCATTCCAGCTGAGACTTCTGGTAAAGACATTTTAAAAATTTTCATTTTGCCTTTGCTTGCACAAGGTCAGCACTGCAGAGAAGAGCTGTGTTGAAAACTCTGGCAAATGGTATTCCTTGTCTGCCTTCAGAAGAGCATGTCATGGGGAGCACTGGTATGCACTCTGCAATCTGTGTTTGCTCCAGGGCAGAGGTGCACGTCTCCAGCGAGATGCTGCTCCCTTCAAGCCTTTATGTTTTTACTTTTGCTGAGAACTGTGCTGTTGGGACTGTTCATTTGGAAGTGGGGCACCCGTCCACTTTCAAGCAAACAAAAAAAGTATTTCTCAAAGCTCACACAGGGGGCTCCAGGCAGCCTTGCTGGTCAGACTTAGTAGAGCTTGTTTGTAGCAGCAGATTAGAAGTAGATGACTACATTTCAAATGCCATACATCGACAGGTTATTTTATGCTAACTTGAAAGGTTTTCCATTTGGACCTCCAGCATATAAGGGGCACATGAGAGACAAGATTCCAACTATGTTGCCTAAGAACCCTCTGTCACCTGCTGAGTAGCTCCTGTGGGACATGTTTCTCTAAATAATGCATCCCATCTTTTGTATCATTAACCACTCATCAGAAACTTCCTGGCTCCTGTGGTTTTTGCCTGGTTTCCTTCTCTGCCACTCTCTCTTGATTTCTTCTACTAGCTTCAATATTGTCCGCTGACTGCATGTAACTTTGGAGCACTTGAGTGAGTTGGTAATCTGTGGGGTTTTTAACAAGCAGGTAAGTTTTCTGACCAAGTGTGCTTCCTGAGTAAAAGGTTTAGTGCTTATGCCAAATCCATGCTTGCATTAATAACCTCCACATCTACAATTATATATAACAATCTTTTGGAAGTCCCACTGCCTCCATTTCCTGTTGCATCAAAAATAAGTCAAGATGAAATTTGAAGCAAACTAAGCTGGCAAGAGGAGGCAAAAATCTCAGTTTGGCAATGTGCATGGCATTGCTACCAATTCAGTGATGTAAATTATTTAATTGCAGTCTGCGTAAGATGATGTAAAAGCAAGACACACTATATGCCTAAATTTTTTCAGGGGATTTATATGAACTGGAGTTTTTAGGGGAAAAACGAAAAACTTTTAAATGTTTATTGCATTACATTTTCCAGCTATTAAAACCTATTTTCATGTAAGAAAATTGAAGGAAA
The DNA here is from genome assembly GCA_013398015.1 of Oreocharis arfaki. Taxonomy (NCBI): domain Eukaryota; kingdom Metazoa; phylum Chordata; class Aves; order Passeriformes; family Paramythiidae; genus Oreocharis; species Oreocharis arfaki. The sequence goes on along the minus strand of VZRR01005046.1, from coordinate 53,340 downwards.
ACACTTTTTCTCTTTAAACTTTGTATTGAGTTTGATTTTGTCTCTTCACCTTTTAATACCTCCTTCATTTAATGCTTTGATGTGTAACAAAAGCTTGTGTTTCAATTTTGATCCCTGCTTAAACAGGGAAAGGCTGTGACCCTGGCAGCAGGCAGTTTGGGTGTGACTGAGATAAAGGTGATACTAGGAAATTACAGGGAGAGGGGTTTCTGCCTCTTCATTACCAGATTGCCCACCACTTATCTTCATGCCTGTTGTCTGAGTGATGCTGCTCCTCTGCTGCTGTTACAAAAAGTCCTTTGATAACCTTGTGTGACAATTAAACACTACTAATTGTCCTCAGCTTGGAGGCTGTTCTGCAGTCATTCATGCACCTCCAACTTTGACGCTAGATTAGGTAGCGCCTCTAAGAGAGGTACTTCTCAACACCTATGCTTTTCAGTATTGTAATATTCATCTGTTGGCCTCCAAGGTGAACCTCAGTCATGGGGTTTGAAGTGCAAAAGACCTGAATAGCTACAGAATGTGCTCGGGGCAGTGACCGCACCTGAGTCCAGAGAGTGTAGCCTTTCTGATGGTGCCAAGCCCTGTTGTAAGTCAGGGTCTTAATTAATCCTGTCTTGATGGCTATTGGGAGGCATGTTAGACCTGGTGTCGTGGTGTGGGAGGAAGTCTTGAGGGGGCTGGGTGAAGTGATTTATTTGCTGCAGAGACTATTGGTCTGTCAGCTGCTGAAGCGAAGAAAGTAGCCCTCATAGATGGGTCAAAAAGTCATTTTGTCAGACCAGAGCTATTTAATCTTTCTATTTTTCTTTTCTTTTTTTTAAAAGCTCTTTTTAATTAAAAATTGAATTGGGTGAATATCATTCTCTTGGTTCCTGAGAATGTTTCATTAGTGAAATAAAATGTGTCCCTAAAGAAAGAAGTTGCTAAAGTCATTATTGCACATTAATCTTGATACAGCTACCAAAACAAATCTGTATTAGATACCTCAGAGGAGAAAGCAACAGGGGGATATTACTCTCAACCTCTTTATTTTATCTTCTCTCATTTCCCATTCAATCCCATTTGTCTCTGTTTAGGGGAATATTCTGAGTGTCTGTATTTCCAGTGCTTAGAAAAAAAGGGACTGCTAAGAATCCTGGGATTCTTCAATGTTTCTCCACATACACTGTTTTTAATTGACACAGAGGGAGACTTGAGAAATCAGATACTATTGAATGCACTGTGTACAATTGATTAATTGGAATTCTTCTCTGTTAAAGGCTTTATCTTACTTCAAGAGTCTCTGCAATTGATATGAAAATGCCAAGGACCTCTGTTGAAATTAGAAGATAACCATAAACCTTGGTTTCACATGGAGAAAGCACAGTCTCTGTCTAGATCTCAAATTTTATGAGAAACACTTTTTGGTCTAAACACCTTTGGAACTTGAAGGCCTAAGCTTAGCAACTTGTTCCTGGTCTTTGGGTAAAACTCGTAAGACATGATTTTGAACAAACACCATGCAAGAATTGAAAAGGCGTCACTAAAACATTAATTTCCTGTAGAGGATTTTACTGCATGATAAGCTACCTGATTCCCAGGAGATTTGAAAATTAGATCTCCCATTTCTCTGCTGAGCTACAGATCTGGGAGCCTAGCTTTACTGGGTATATATTCTCTTAAATCCTGGTTGCTAAGATGTGTTTGTGGAAGACTGGCACCTCTGCGACAGGAGCTACTGGAGCCATGGGAAGGTTTATCCAGAGCACAGAGAGGTACTCTAATAGGATTTGACTCGCCCAGTGTTGACTGAGAACTGCATAATGAAGCCCTTTTAGGATTTGTATTCAAACCTTTATTGTTTTCTAAGAGGAATTTGCATCATTGTTGCTTCTTTCATGATGAATAATATAGAATGCTTAATGCTTGTCTCCCTTTCCTGGTACTCTAGGATGCTTCAGGAAATACTAGTGTCTAGCATAAATTTTCTTGGAAAATGCAGCCTCCAGATGTCATGGTAGTTATTGCCATTAAACTGTTCTCATAAAGATAAAGACATGTGTAATATAATATCAGGATTTTTCTTACCTTTTAAAAAACTTCTGCTGTTATTCATAGCATCTATAAAGAGTTGCCTAGCATTCCTGGTATGCCTTATTGTCCTCATGGGAAAGGTAAGGCTATTTCTGGCTTCGTGGTTGGGGAAGGCTGAGCAAAAAGCAGTTGTATAAACTAATGTAACAAATGAAAGATCAACTGGGAGGTCTTATCTATCGATCTGAAATCAGCTTGGCTGTTGCTAGTTAAAACCTCCCTCAGCGTTTTCCATAGGGAACAGAGTGCTGAAATTCATGCCCAGCTTAATTTTTAAGGCTCTTCCTACAAACTGCCTGTCACATTACAATATGTCCTTCAGAGTTCTCTTTAAAATCACAACAAAAAAAGCCAAAAAAGTCCTTCTCTTTGGTGATTTCATGGCTTCTGTTTCTTCCTCAGAGAAGATCAAGTCTGAAGTTTCTCTGACTTCGTCTGAAATTGTAGGCATGATCAATTTGTTTAAGAAACCTTGTAAGTACTTGACTGATGGAGCACATGATGTCCTGTCATTCAAAAGCTCACTGTTAAGTTTTTGTGGCTTCGTCCGGAACACTTTCAGCGGGGAGCTGGCTGAGGGGGGAATGTGCTCTGCTTCTTGTTTTTAAATAGGAGCTGCTGCTAATGTATGTGCTGCTTTTGTCCATTTTTATGGCAGTTAGAATAAACAGTGTGTGTGTGAAGCACAATCAAATTCAAACCAAAGAGGTTATTCTGGTTAATGTTTTTGGAGGCAATTCCCTGAGGCATCACTTGGGGGTTTCTGCTCCGCTGTGGGAAACTTTACTCCTCCATTTGGGTTATGTCAGATGATGTGCTTTACCATAGCTTTACAAATGGTCCTTTTAGCTGATGAAAGTTTAGAATTTATGGATTTAAATTTTGAAGTAAATAGAAAAATACACGCTTTTTTAGGGTCATCTGGATTATTTCCCAAAGTTGTCAAAAAGTTTATAATTTTAAATCTTACAACTGTATTTTTAATTTTTATAGGTTTTCCTATGTCAGTTCTCAAATATCTTTCAGTTGCACTGATACTAACCTGACATAATTCCATTTTTATTTCTTGCATTTGATTTGCAGGGACTCCTTGACAAACCCAGAATTTGTTTGAGTTAAATGTGAATGGACTGAAGCAGTGTTAAGTCTGTACTTATGTGTAAATAGCAAGCATGCTGTCAAGCAATGGTGTTGGATTCATGTGGTGGTGTCCTGTTCACCTCTTTGTTGGGG